>BMAO01015189.1:0-163648 GCA_019973975.1 Trichonephila clavata | reverse complement strand
GGCCTCCGAAAAAACCAGTTCAAAATTTATGACCACCATAAAATGTGTTAAAAGGCAGAATAACATAAAATGTCCAGAAATACTTCAAAAATAGGCAGGAAAAAATTGAATCACAAGCGAAAGAGTTCTTTATAGTAAATGCACTTCGCTATTGGGATGTTATTTTACGAAGCCGAAATGAAATGTTCTTGGTTCCAGGAAAAAGTTCGATATATAGGAAAATTCGCAATATAGAGGTTCGTAACATGGAGGTTCGACTGTATTTGCTTGCTCCTACATGACTAATTTGTAAATTTTCAGACAAAGTTCATATGTATATGATGGTCAAAAAAATGTAGATATTGGAAGAACTTGAAATGTTTGAAGATGGGGATCAAGGGTTGGCAAAACTTATAGTTGTGGTGTGCCAAACCAATCTACCAATATGATTTCGGATGCCACGCAAAAGAAATTCGAAAAATTCGATGCTCGCGAGAATGTATTCCGAGTTAGGGAATAGAAGTCAAAAATACAGATTTAGAGTTTAAATATGTATTCATTATATGCATCATTTAAAAATATTTACTTTAAATAATATAAGAAATAACGATTCTTTTATATTAAATAAGTCATAGAGCCTAACAGATAAGCTTTCCTTTTTCTCGACGTAGTTATGAGAGTGATGTTTCATT
Source organism: Trichonephila clavata (assembly GCA_019973975.1). Classification (NCBI taxonomy): domain Eukaryota; kingdom Metazoa; phylum Arthropoda; class Arachnida; order Araneae; family Nephilidae; genus Trichonephila; species Trichonephila clavata. The sequence goes on along the minus strand of BMAO01015189.1, from coordinate 162,977 downwards.
TTACAAGTATTACAGGATCATTTTGATTCGCATTGAATATGTAACGCTAAGAATGAGGCCCATTTGAATAGGTGATGTTGTTTTATGCATCATTTAAAGATGAATAGAGATGTTTCATTTTACACGTATTACGCTATCATTTTGTTTTGCATTGAATATTTAACGTTAAGAACAAATCACATTGGAACAAGGAATTTTTTTTTCACATAAAGTACACACACTACTACAAGCAGTTTCATAGAATCGTGTTATGCCAGAGAATTGAGAGGGTGCAATAGCCTTAATAATAATAAAATAATTTTTATTCTTCAAAACTTTATAACTAAAAGATAAGGAACATTTATTTCCCATTGGTTTTTTCAGTGAAATGCTAGTTGTCAGTGTCCAAATTAACATTCTCCAGCGAGTCAATATTGAAAGTGTTCACGATAAATGGGAAGCCCTGTTAATAAAAGTGAAATATATATTGATGAAATTATTAACAAAATTTTACACAGATTCTCACATGTTCTGTCTCATTGAGTAATACACTATCTGCCAAATAAGTATGTGGATATCCATGCAATGAGGATATCTACGTCACGCCTTCTGTATGTAAATATAGCGTAGGAAGCAAGCATTGGAATTAGTCGCACGCAAGATGTCACGAAATCCAGAGCTGTTTGACTTCGAGAAGGGCGTAGTTGTCGATATTACATAATGGATAATCCTTAAGGATATATCTAGTGAGTTTTTCATTATAAAATCGACAGTGGCTTTTGTGATTAAAAGTGGAAGGTGAGTGGTGATTGTTGAAATGTACTTCGACGGGCACCATGAAACTAAGAGATAGAGACGACAAGTGCTGTCCAAGAAATTAAGAAAGTGGCACCAAACCAATGTCCACATGCTCCGGAAGTTCCAACAAGCATCCAGGACTGTTATTTCGATAAATACCATATTGTTTGAAGCATATCTGCTTGGTTTCCTTGGTCGTGCTGCAGCTCATAAGCTTTTGATTATAAAATCTAACCACACTGCACGGTTGAGGTGGTGCAAAACACTTTGAAATTGGACCGTAGATGAACGGAAACAAGTTCTCTGGAGTGATGAATCAAGGTTCATATTTGTCGGTTGGATGGCAGAGTCTAGGTTTGGCGTATGCCTACAGAACGCCTTTTGTTGAATGCATTATGTCTACAGTAAAGTTTGGCGAAGGTGGAATTGTGGTCTGGGATGTTTCTCGTGGTATGGACTGGGACACTTGATCATAATTCATGGTAAGCTCAACACCTATTCTATTCCACTAGCCTGGACAACAATGTGCGTCCTACGTTGTGGAAATTTTACAGGTTGGATCAATGTTGGATTCCAGGATGACAGCGGCATTTGTCATGTTGCAAGATCCACCAAGAAGTGGTATGAAGACAACAGGGTGAACAGACTGAACTGAACTATCCAGAATCCAGATTTGAATCCAATAGAAAACCTCTGAGATGATTTAAGCCGTCGAATTAAGGGGTGCAGCAGTCATCCGAAGTTGATGAAAGAACTTGCATGTCTTCTCCAAGCCGAGTGGAAGAAATACCAATATCCCTCATCGAAACACTTGTGGAAAGTATGCCTCGGAGGGTTGAGATTGTAAATTGCCTCAGGTGGAGACTCTGCCAACAACTGAGTATGAATAAATGTTGTTTATACCTTTCATCACGAGGTGTCCAGTTACTTATTGTTAGATCAGGGGTGGTGCTAGGGCCGGACAAACCGGTACCTTGTCCGAGGCGGCAAATTTTAAAAGTGGCATTTAGATGGATTTTGAAAAAAACAATATTTTTTTTTGGCACAAAAAATTTGATATATATTCTGAAATATTATTGGGGTGTGAATGTGGTACTTCATTTAACGTATCTTTTTTCCTTATTTTGTACTCTGTATGCTTAATGACAGTTTTCTTTTACGCTGAAACTTTTATGTTTTAACAAGGTGGGAGTATATGTTAAATCATGAAATTTAATATGTTTACACATCTTTCACTAGTAACTTTTCCTTCATTCCGGAGTGAGGTTACAGCGGACATTCCTTTCAAACCTTACGATGTCCGGTGTCACCAATTCAAAGGGGACAGAGGTAATAAGAGGTTTTGGTAAATAGAGAGCCACAGGATTGTTTTATTTTAGTTTTGAGTGTAGTTACTATAAGTTAAAACGAACACTTGTCATCCATCAGTGGACTATTTTTAGCAGAAATGAGCATGCTGAAATGGACGATTCCTTCTCTTACATTTTGCTCGTTTGAAATAATAACAATTATGTCCTTGATTTCGAATTATTTTGATTTTTTTTAAGACTTAAAATAACACATATATATTTTTATGCTGCCTTTTTGTTCGCTGGAACTATACAAGTTTTATAAGTGCGTATTTATGTGAACAATTTATCTTTTTAAATAAAATTTTTTGCTTTAGAGAGAGAGGGGCTCATTTTCCATTTTTGTCCGGGGCGGCAAACCTGCTAGAGCCGGCCCTGGTTAGATAGTGTATATCTTTACTCATTGAGAGACACAGTTCACTTTACAACTTATAATTACATGCAATAAGATGAGACAAAAGGAAAAGCCGCTCTATGATTAATATTATTGCTTATTTTGGCTAAGACAGCAGACACACACTTTTGTTTTCAGTAAACTTTTACGCAATATCGTAAATTTTTATATTTACTCTTGCATTTGCTCCTATAGAACAATTTAACATTTTCAGTCAAACCATAATAGCGCACTAGGAATGGTGTTCCTGCATTCGTCGATAACGGTTATGAAAATGTAGCTGATTGCACTCTGTTATGATGAGCAAACATTTACGAAAGACATGGCTCAAAAATCACTGATTATTTCAAAGCAAGTCATTATGTGTTTATTTCACACATAATGAAAGAATATATATAAAAGAAATTTATACTGTTACTGCTTTGCTCACTGATACAAGATGTTGCATAGAATACATGATTCAACAGAACAACATTCCCCCCAAAAAGCAACGGATTTATAACATTATACTCACTCTTCTAATAAATGCATTTTACGATTAAAAAAATCCCCATATGTATAGACCAGGGGTGGCAAACCCGCGGCAAGCGTGCTACAATGTGCACGGAGGAGTTTGTAACATGCTCGGCGAGTCGTGAAAAATGTCACCATGAAAAAGCCATATAGAAATTTGTGATTGAAAGTTTCACATTGCGGTTACATCATGTATCCTCTTCGTCACTTGACTGAGATTCAAAATTACGAGGTTCGTCACCAATAGCTTTCGTGCTCTTTGAAAAGCGACATTAATATAAAATAAAATAAGTTGCATGGTTTAAAATTGATTATAACTAAATTTTGTAATCGGAAGAAAATATATATAATATAGTTTCTTTTTTGACTTGAGCATTTAAATTTATTTTCAAAATAGTGAGTTGATATAAAATGTCATTGTATGACAAGGGTGTCAAACTCAAAGGCTAACTTGGGCCAAACAAACAAGGTTTAAACTTAGGTGGGCCACACAAAAAAATCAATATTCTTAAAGACGAAAGTTTGTTTCAAATAATACATTATAATAAACATAAATAAAAGAAGAAAAATTTATTGTTTACGTCCTGACATCTCTTCTCTCTCTGCTACTATCTTTACTATTTCTAGAGAAATTTTAATATTTTATTATATTTTGTGTGCTGATATACTGGCCGGGTTGCAAAAATGTTCGTTGTGGGCGGCCGGCGAGTTTGACACCCCTGTTGTTTTACATCACATCTACTTGAGCTATATACAATACATTAAATCATAGGTTCTCAATGTGAGCGTTTGAGGCTTTCAGTGGAGCATTAAAAGACCCAGAGAAAATTAGGGGGCGTTAAGATGGCATGGAGGGGCTTGGATAGATTAACCAAATATATAATCTAAAAAAGACTAAAAAAACACGCTGATTATGTATGTACTAACAAAAGTAAACTTTAATACTGTTTACCTTACGTTGATTGTATGCATTTTAAATCATTTCTATATCATATGTACGAAAATTCACATATTTCGGTAGTTCAGGAAATGAATGAAAAATTTAAAGATTGCATTACACATTCAGACCTACATTAAATTGAATGATATGGTGCATTTCAATTTCTGTAGAGCACGTGTTATCTTTGTGAGCAGTAGGAAAAATGTTTCGACCACTGCATTTCATTACGTGTATTATCCAAGAAACATAATTAAATATGTTAAACCAGGAATTAACGTGTGAATCTTTAAAGGCTGAAACTGTAAATTTATGTTTATTTTGAAAGCAATAGTTTATTATGAATTACTTCGTATCATCAAAACCCCTGCCTGTCTTTATAACAGGTAAGTTAAAACTTTTATTTAACTCTTTTAAATGAAGAAGAAATTCAGTAGCGTGCGTTTCAATTCCAACAATATTCTATCTATGACTAAAATGTTGTTTCTAATCCCTCAGAAATCTAGCGGCAGCTAGATCAGATCCATGATACCGTGAACTCTAGCGAAGTCAAGAACCAGTAGAGGACTTTCATAAACATCCGCCAGAGCGAACCCCAAGCAATCCAGAATGTGATCGAGGGATGCCGGCTTCAGATTGCATTTTTTGCACAATGAAAAGACTGCGTCCTGAGTCGAATGCCATGTTTTTTAGATGTCCACTTATGAGTCTTGAGATGGCCGTTTGATCATTTCTGTCACCTCCAAATTCTAACGCTCCTCCAGGGGTCTTCCTGCTGAACCAAGGATGGGCGGGAGGGGTGAGCCAGTCTTGTCTGACTGTTTTTTCTTTATAGAGAAAATTTCTTTATATGTTAGTGTGTAGTCCCGGTTGAGAGACTCAGAACCTCTTTTAGACAAGAAGTATGCAGCATCGTTCCCTTGGATGTTAACAGGGGAGGGAATCCCCTGAAAGTGGACTTCGATTTTTAAGATGGGTGATAATTTGTATGCCCACGAAGTCACATACATTGCTCCAGTCCTGTAGATAATGAATCGAGCTCCGACTGTCAATAAGGACCCAAATGTCATTAGAATTAGTGCCGTCAAGGATGGTCTTTAATCCTTCATTTATGGCAATTAATTCGCTTCTGAATACTGAGCAGTTTTCAGGGTTGCATCTAGAAAGCTGGACTGAAAGACTTTTGATAAAGACACCACTCCCAACGTTGTTCAAATCGTCTTTACTGCCATCTGTATAAATCAAAATGGAATCACTCGGAATGCCATCATTGACTTCCAGAGCCAACTGTCTTAGGTAATTGGGAGAATCTGAGTTCTTGTTCGTGACGGACATAAGTTCAGTATGAAAGTAAACTCCGGGTAGGCCATCAATCGGGTTCACACAAGGTCCTAGAGAAGATCGCTCTACAGAATGGGAAATTATCTTCATATTGTCAGCCAAACTGAATGGGCTATTCTTTAATCTTCGGCAATTTATCCACTTGCACAAATATTCAGATGTTCGATTTTGATTTTCATAGCTTCTTAATTTGTTGAAATATTTAACCAAACTAATAAATTTAAATATTTAACTAAAGTGCATAATATTACACATTTAAATATATTTCTGGCAATAGCTATTTCAGATTCGCAAGTAAAAAAATTGGAGCTTTAGAAAAAAAAATTAATTAAAAAAATATATTCTATTAGTAATAGAATATATTTACAATTTAACTCATGTTTTTACCATATATTATGTACATTCTTATTTCTTTAGAGTGGGAGGGGGCCGTATCGAAATATTTACTAGAAAAAGAAGCACCAGTTCAAAAAGGGTTGGGAACCTATGCATTAAATCAAAATTCCTTCCTTTTATTAGTAGATACAACCATCACTAACTATTAGCTAAGACTTCTTGGGAGCAACATAAGGACTATTAACAAAAGATATTTGAGCAGCCCCCTCCCCCACACTCACCAAACTACCACATTACACCAATGTGAAGACTTTGTGAACTGCTATTTGGCAATTTATTAAAGGAATTAAGTTTCATGCCAATGATATGACTGGAACATTGCCAGGCATGAACTCATAACTAGAATACTTGCCTATTGTGGTCTTGCAATCTTCACGGATTTTGATTCAAAACATATATGAAACTAATAAGATTCTCTAATATTCACACAATATAATTCAACAAATATTGGATATTGACTTCTAATTATATTTACTAAATTTTTAACTCATAATATTCAGGCCTTTGTGGCATAGCTATTAATTGTAATATTGATGAAAGAAAAGAATTTTAAAAAATTGATTTCAGGTGATGGTTATTATTTTTATTTAATCAATTTAGTGTTTTGATATTGATAAAATCTGCTTTTTTTTAAGGCTGTCTTCGCCATATGCTAAAGAACAGGATATCAAATTTGCATATATTTTCATGTAGAAAATTTTTCCAATATCAATATTATAATCTGTGTTTATAATCAATTCATTTTTTCTAGTGTAAAATATGTGTTCTGCACTTTTTCTCATTCAATTAAATTTGTCAAAAATACAATATGGCACATTTATAAAATATTTAAAAATTTTAAGGACATAATATAATAAATAGATAACATGTTATAAAATTATAAGAACTTGTTTTTGACTCTAAAGTACTTTCCCATTCTGAAGATATGTTTTAAGTTTGAATTCAGCTTTGAGCCATGATGCAATTAAATCATATGCAACTTAAAATATGATTGTAACAATGCTGTTCATTTCATTGACAATTAATTTTATTATTTTATGACTAAATAGTTGAGAGAAAAATGGATTAGCTACTCAAACTAGATTATTTAATTTATTCTTTTAAAATTTCAAGCATATATCATCCAAAGAGTGGTCGTTGCATGGAAGTATATACTACACAACCAGGAGTTCAGTTTTACACAGCAAATTTCTTACCAGAAGGTAACATCTTGATTGGCAAGAAAGGAAACTACTACAAAAAGCATGGAGCTTATTGCCTTGAGACACAGAATTATCCAGATGCTATTAATAAAGTAAGACTAAAATCTAATTACTTAGATTTGTTTTAAATAATAATTACAGAAAGTTCTTTAAAAAATTAATACGCATGAAAATATTTAAGCTAAATTTCTTTAAACTCTAGCTATTAATTTATGATTTCATGATTTATAAGATTTACAGAATTGAAATGGGATAATTCTTCAGATTAAGATATTTTTGGAAAATATCCTGACATCAAACTCTTGTATAATTATGTAATTTTACAAAGACTACTAACTAAAAATATTAAAAATGGCAAGTCATTAAAAATTAAGATTTTTTTTCTTCAATATATACGAAATTCCAAAATAGAACCATTATAATTGCTCTTTAATTGATAATTATGTTTATTATTTTTTTCAGATTAATTTCCCTAATGCAATCTTAAATGCCAATGAAGTTTACAGTCACACAACCAGATTTTCGTTTTTGTTAAAACAAATGTATGTACAAGAATTTCAAAAAATGTAATAGAAAACATACAAATGAATGTTTCAAATGCATAAAAATTTTAATCACTGTTTTCAACACAGTGGAAGACACTTGTTTAATAAAATTCACAAAACAAGCTTTACATATATATTTACATAAAAATATCCAGAAGACTTTGGAAGGAAAAAGCAAAAATTTCATAATACTTTAACACAAAGAGCAACATAATTTTCATACTTTGGTAACAAATACAAAATTGGACACACATACTACTTAAATCCAAATTGATATGTAAAATTTGAATAAAGAGATACACCGAAGGGGAAGAAATGTTTTTGGAATGAATGAAAACTTCATTCAGTTTGCAAATCAATATACAAAAGCAGAAATATTACATTTAAATCACATTCAGATTTAATTGGAAGCTCAGGAAACAGACAAAGCTCTATAATAGATGATTTAATAAAACACCACTACCTCCAAATTAAATTTTTTTAACAAGTGAAGAACAAACTTTATATATAAAATGATGTGCATATTATTCCCTGCTTTTGTCAAGATTAAAGAAATCATCATAAAAACTTATTATTAAATAAAAAGCAAATAGTGAAAGTTTTGAAGAAGAAATTTAAAATATAGAAAAAGTGAAACACTTTATATTAATAATTTGATTACATTTCTTTTATGATAAAAAATTAATTTTTGGAATTAAAATATTTTAATAATTTAACCTATTATTAAAAAAATATTTTCTGGTAGAACAGAACTTAATCAGTATAACTACAGTTAAAATTTAATAAAACACAAAATTTTTACTAAGCATAAACTAACTTTTTCAGGGAAAAGATGGAGATCAAACACTTTTTGGGGAATATTTTAAATGAATCTGTATATTAGGGCATAGGAACTTGCTAATATGTAGAATAATTGGAAGGTGAAAAATCATGTCATATATGGCTAAATAGAGTAAAGCTTTTATTTTTAAAAATCTAATTTTTTGAATAATTTAATACTTTTTAAGAATAATGTACATGACACAATACTTTGGCAGTGCAAATACGTAAATGAAAAAATTTCTAAATACAAATTATAATTAGAATGCTTTTGTCAAACATTCAGCGTCACACATGCATCACATGATATGTTGATAATACAAAGTACAAAGCATGCAAGTAAATTGTTTTTACTGTTATCATATTTGAAAAGTATAATTCATGTAAAGTACAACAGAAGTACCGGTCGAATTAAAAATGCAGTCTTGTACTGTTGACTAATACTTGTATGTAAATATTGCTTAGAATAAATTGTAAAAAAAGGAGGGGGGAAAATACTGCTCATAAAAAAACTAGCAATTCCAAGTTCAGAAACTGCTCTAACACTAAGGCTACTTTTTAAATTGTAAATGGAAGTATACATGTATATATTGATACACAAAGAGTATGAACTAGAATTCTAAAGAGAATAATTCAACACATACAAAAAAAAAACACCAATACAAAAATACTTTTTACATAATCAAATACATAAGACTTTTACATAAGATTTACAAACAAAATTTCGGCCTTGTTTAAGGACAAAATGAGGTTCACTTCTTTTTAAAATGACGAGGGAGAATTTTTTAAACTACTAACAAAAAAAAAACAAAAAACTAAAATAAATAAAATTTAAATACATTATGAATACACAAAGCATAGGCATTTCTAACTTTACATGGTCTAATAATGAAAATATTTCTGGAAAATTCATGAAAACAAAAGACAAAACTAAAAATATTCGTTTTCAATTTATTTGATGAAGTTTTTACATTCAAAATGCAAATATAATGATAATGAAGGGAAAAAATAGCTTTTTTCAACAACATATGATTCATTTTAGAAACCTAAGTTATATTGCAAAAGATTAAGGCATTCAAATTCAATCCCAATATAGAATAAATCAAAATAATCAATTTAGTATTCTCAGTTATTTTACTACTAATATGGCAAAACATGATGAAAAATATTAAAAAAATTTATGAATATTTTAAATATTTTTTTTCATAAAATACTCATTTGCACTAAGAGATAATGTGTAAGATGTTATCACCAACATAAATGGAATGTCTGTACTAGTCAGGATTTTTTTTTTTTAAAAAGGAGGAAAAAAGAATGGAATCCTTTAATTCTTTTTTATATTAGCTGCATCACTTTTAAAAATTAAAAAAAGGGTGATCACAATAAAATCCAAAACAAAATATTAAAAAATTGGAGAAAAATGACAATCAAATGACTGAACAAAATTATACATAACATTAAAATCCCACATATTCATCTAAAAACATTCATTCTACACTTTCCACACAATATAACTAATTATTTGGCTTATCTTGACTATTAGACATCTTCTGTTCCACAAGACTCAAGAGTTTATTAGAAAACTGTTCAAGTAGAGCCATTGTGTTCATCCCCTCTGGGTGGGATAAGCTGTGGGGAGGTAATCTTTGCAATGAGGGGTCATTAAGGTTGCCATTGGAATAGGGAAAATTAAGTCCTGGAAGTCTACGTGAATCAAATGATTGTTCACTTGAGCTTGACCATGGCTGTGAAGGAGGAACTGCTGGGCGGAGAATTTGTTGTGCTTGCCAAACACCTTGAGCAAGAGTATTAGTCATGGCTGACTTTTCATCAGGTGGGAGATCTGTGCTTAATGTCAGCTTTAAGGAAATAAAATAAATTTTTTTAAAAAAAATTCTAAATTTTTACCAATTAATTTCAGTTAACAGTTGATAGTTACCCATTAAAAAAGCATATCTGTAAAACAGAAATTTATAATGATAATTAATTATGTATTACCATTTAAAGCTATTAATTCCATATTACACTAAAATAGCATTAATGAAAATAAGATAATTTATTTTGGAAGAACATATTTTCTTGCAAAATAAAATGACAAATCTATGCCAATCTTTAAAATTAATAAATAAAGATTCTTGAATTCAGTTTATTGAATCAATCCTGAATTCATGAAATAAGACTGGTTATTGAAAAAATTTTGAGCAACAATCCCATAATAAAGATCTCAACACAAGGTATCTTCATTCTATTTTGTAACTTTCATACCATACAAGAGCATTAACGAATCTTGTATGTAGCTCTGTGATCAGTCTTTGGTAGAAACTATCCATAAAATCCTGATTTATTGATTACTAAACTGTTGCTTTGAAATCAGATTACCAATTACCTAAAAAGAAGTTTAAAGTGTATTATCATATCCTTAACTTTCTGGTGGATGATTATAAATAGTTAATTATAAGCAGAATCATACCAATAGTTGAGTATTGGCTTCTTGAGCTGATTTTAATTAGGTTGTAATTAATCATACAAAAAGAAGCATGAGGTCAAAGAGTGACTGATTTTTTAAATTACAATATATTATAATGTAAGATGGTTTTACTTTTCACACAATTCTCATACCACTCTAATTTGAAGACTTAGTAGAAGTTAATGTGCAGGTGTTCTAGAGTGGGGGGAAAAAACTGAGGATATCTTTTTTCATGCCAAACTTTTAGTTCTCACCATTTTAGTTTATTATAGTTAAAATTACTACTAATAAAAAATACTGCTACAAATACAATGAGGGTATTTCATATGAAGAGAAAAGTAAAACTCACTCGCTGGTATACTTGTGTAGCAAATGATGTAACTCTAGCTAAACTATCTGCTATATTGTCACATAGATCTGGAGTCACTAAAAAAAATAATAAAAGTACTTCAGTTATAAAAGTAGATAATTTGTACAGTTGATAAAATTAGAGCATTTAAAATTAAATAATAAAATTGGACAAATTGATAAAAAATTTTATGCAAATTAAATTTTTAAAAATATAGGACAAAAAAATATGAAATTACATTAATAAATCAGAATGTATTCGATAATCCAAACTCAAAAGAAAAAAATTATTTATGAAACTATTAATGAATTTTAAAAACCTTATCTAATATTAGATGCAAATATAGAAACCAATATCAAATTAAGGGAAGAAAAATTATTGATGCCCCCCCCCTCCAAATTGACTCAACTCCACTCTTAAACAAACAATAGATATCTCAGAATATATATAGAATAGAACTACTTCCTATTAAATGCATTCTATTTTTGAAACTGTTTTTCTTTTTAATATATGTTTTCTGTTACATATTATTCGAACAAAGTATATTGTTTTCAGTTATTGTTCCTGTAAAATTAAAAACTTCTATAAAATAATACAAAATGAGCAGTTTTCTAAGTAAATAGGCAAGAAAATCCTTTCCAAAAAAATTAGAGAACTGTAACAATAGTTTTAAGACAAAGTCTGTATTTCAAAAAACTTTAAAAAAAAAAATTCTGCAATTTTAGAACAATAATTATAAAAACTTCAACAAATACCTTTACTGTAGATAGAATTAAAAATCAGTATTTAATTACTGATTTTCCTTAATGCTATTCCTAAATTTTTTTAAAAGTCATTAATTCTATCCAAGTTTAAACTTAATACTGAATTTAACCAAATAATTTTTTAAATGTTTACCATTTTTATATGATTTTTTTAACATGGGCAAAACAGTTTTATTATAAATGTTTTATTATTTAATATACAAAGATTCAACAGATAATACTCACATGGCACTGAAGTTGGGTCCCAAGATAAAAAAGATATTTGATCTGAATAACTGAAATCTTTTTTATCTTCGGAATTCTGCGAGTTCAGAGGAATGGAATTTATAGAAGATCCCCCACTGTGATTCAATTTTAGTGGTCGTATATGATTTTTGCGAGGTGAGTAGGATAAGTAACGACTACTTTGCCATGAGCCTTTATTTTTTATAGTTTCATCCAGGGAACTGTTTTTCAAATCCCATTCACTATGAGATTTCAATCGAAATTTCTGTAATCCTTCACTAGAATTTTCATGCGATGTTTTTATATCTACATTCTCACTAAAACTGGAATGTCTTTGTCGCACATCAAGAGGTCGCATTGACATTATAGCTCGATTACTTTTTATTGGTGTTGATTCTGAGGGAGATGAATCAGAGGAAGAATCTGTGGCAAGAGCAGCAGTTGCTATAGTGTATGATTGGTTTCTTGAAGGCAATGATGGAAGATTAGATCGTCCACCTGGACTTTGAATGTTTCTTAGAAGAGATAAGTTAGCATTAAAACCTGAACTGTGTGGAGATGTTCTATCCAAAGAAAAACTAGAAGCAGTTTTGTACAAGCTGTTGGAAGAATTTTGACTTTTGTTGTAGAGTGAACTTGAGCTATTGCTTCTGGAAACCTGTTCAGGTTGAGATGCTTGACCTTTCTTCATGATATGATTCTGCACCATGCTTAAAGGTGTACTTAATTTGGGGGAATCAGGTGGAGAAGTTTCTATTGGATAAATTTTTGTTTGGCTCCATAATGGTGCATTGGCTTCTGGTTCTGAAAGATATTAATTCATAAATTTTAAAATAACAATTCTAAAAAAAATGTTATTGCAAAAAGATCTCTTGTAATATTGACTAACTAAGTATCAAAATAAATCAGTTCATTTAAATGTTAAAAAGTTAATTGTTTAGCTTTCAAATATATATAAAATAATAGTATTAAAAATAATCTTATACCACTAAAAAGAAAAAAAAAACAATTTTTAAATAAATTTTCCAAAGAAGTAAATCTAAAGAAAAATAAGATGCAATTAAAATAATAGATGATAACTACAGTTTTAACACAATCTTGTGTGGATATTTCATACATTGAATTTATTTAGAAAAATATATACCTAATATCAGCATAATGTTAATGTGAAAAAAGAAATAATTTAAACTTGATTAACAATTTAATAAAATTATACCAGGCAGCACACAACATGAATTTTCCCATAAACATAAACTAATAAATAAAATTATTTAATATATCAATTAAAACAAACATTTAATATTATATCTCAAAATTACCAACTTTTGATACAGTGAAGAAAAGTTTTACATTAACCAAGACGTGCAAAAAATACACTCTCTATAACACAACTGGTAGAAATTTGTGCGAGATGGAAATTTGTCCACATGAAGTATACATATTGAACACAAACTGGATGATAGGAATTGAAAGTTTCATTCAGAAGATATAGCCCTCCCCCAATAATGTATCGACTTTGACGAAAGCTGTTATCCGTCTGGACACAAAAAATTAGCTGGTACACTACTGTATTTTTTATTCAGCACCACTAACATATTCTAAATGGCATTAGATCAGAGCAATTTAAGATGCCTGCACTTCAGATCCCACATGTACTCTATAGGGAGAAATTTAGCAATTATGCTCTCGGGGAAATTTTGGAGAAGTATGATGATAAGCAGTAGAAAGACATTTTGAGCCTCCCATCCATTACAGTGGTTAGTGAGGCTGACTGCTGTGCCAGCCTGGGTTTGAATCTTGGAAAAGGCATGAATGTTTGTAAATGTAGCCGTCAAACTGCAAGTCTTCTCGTGAGCTTGGTGGCAGGGGAAGAGAGGAAGAAGGCCCCTGACCCCTCCAAGATGTTCCTCAAAATTGGGGTGGAACTGAGCTAAATAATACTGTCATCTATACGGTGCTCAAAGCTATGGCTAACAACAGAGCACATAAAGAACTGTGAATGCTGATTAGATGATCACTCGATCCTTGCATTCTGTCATTACTCTCAGCTGACCACTACCTTTTTTGCCATGATGAATATCCTGAACCTTGATCTGACACCGTCAGATAGGAGGCATTAGCAACAACAGAAAGACATTTTCTGTGCGGCCAGGCATTATCATGTCTAAATATAAGCCCAAAGGTCAGTGAAAAGACGATCATTACTATAATGCATGGAGTTTTGAAGACATACTGCTATGTCATACAGATGTAACAGATAACAACTTAAGGGTGTTAGCTATCAAATGAAATGGCACCCCATACTATAATTTCTCATTGTCAGACAGTGCGACAGATGACAATCAGGTCAGTATCCAATCATTGTCTCGGACTTAATTTGAAGTAGAACTTATTACTGAAAACACTTCAGTTCTAAAGATTTTAGGTTGAATGCTCCCTGCACTAGTGCAAATGCACTTGGAAGTGTTCTATGACAAAGGGCAGATGGTGCAAAGGCCTTTGTAACCTCAGCCTCCATTCCCTGAATCAACTTTTTAATTGTCATTGTAGTCACTGGTGTCCCAGTTACATTTCAGATGGATGATAAGAGCACATAAGGAGCTTGAGTACTAATAAGATGATCACTCTATCCTTGCATTCTGTCATTATTCTCAGCTGACCACTACTTTGACATTCTGTGTGGCTATGGTTCTCACATTCTCTTCAATATCATCAAATGGCAGCATTGCTCAGACTTACATGGTGACACATCTGCTTAACTTATATGTGAATTCATCTGTGAGGCCTTGCTTAGTCAATGTGGGTTGATGGATTTTATTTTATTAATTTTACTCTAAGACAATGCAAGGGCTATTAGCAACGGACTTCATAATTTTGAATCTTGGACAAGTAACACCCTACTCTCTTCAATTCCACAGTCATAGTTAAAGAGACACAGTAATTAAAAAAAAATTTTGAGTATATCCTCAAGCTCATGACAATAGATTAAAATTTTAGCAATAATTATATAAAATTATCAGTTAAAGATGAAATAATATTTAAACATACCTTATAATAAAAATTTAGCAGAATTAATACATATTTTTGATAAAACCCAGTTTCATATTAAGTTACTTCCATAGGGAAGAAATCACAAGTAAACAACATATAATATAATGTTCCAAGAAAATCAAATTCTTTATATTCCTGTTTATTACCAGATCCAATAGGAATCTTTTTTTAGATGATTTGTTTCTTCTAATCTAGACACCTGTAAGTACTTATATATACATAAAGCTCATTTATGTATACATGTACAACATGTGTTTACATTTAAATGTAATTATTTTGCAATTTAATACATACATTATATGCTGAAACAAAAGAATTTAATTAATCTGTTTGAGAATTTTAATTTGGATTTATTTTCTGGTTAATTCATATAAACATTGATCATGATAAAAATGTATTAATTTATTAAGCTACCAATAAAATTTAAAATTATTGCTACTAACTACCATTTAGGTAATAGCAATTTTAAATTCAAAGTAAACCTACTACTCATTCTGTATTTAATATTCAACTTCTAAAATTACAGTTTGTTTTACACACCCCATTAATTTTAATTTTTCATAAATTTTAATTCTTTTTAGTACAAACTGCGATACTCTCCTTTAAAAACATTCTTATTCATTCACTAATAAAATTATAAGCTCAAGCATCAAATTTTTGTATTTAATCCGAATAATTCCAAGCTTACTCATTTTTAATTTCTTGTTTAAATTACAGCAACAAAACTTTAATTTTTAAAAAATTGGCATTTCAACTTTATTAAATGTTTTAAATTTTTTTGGCTGTATGATTATCAAAATGTAATTGATCTAAATACAGACAGAAATTAGAGAAATCTGATAAGATTCTGCTATTCTAATGTTAGTTTTATCATCATTTTTACATATTACAGCGGACATGGAATTTTTATATTGAAATTAATGACATTATCATCACTTTTATGCCATCCAAATGTTCATATTAATATTTAATTGTCAGTTTGACTATCTTATATTTTTCTTTTCTAAAAGTTAAATAAAAAAATTTCATTATAAATGTTAATTGAACAGATATTTACATAAAACAGAAGGTATTTTGATACCAGAGATGAGAAAAACATTGACAATCTCTGTGTTCATCTTGCATTTAATTAAAGTCTTTTAGAATTTATTTATTCATGGGGAAAAGTTTCCTAAGTTATTAAGGATTTCATCTGAAAAAGCTAATTTGTTAATAAATTAGTTTGAAGTAAAATAGATACACACAAGACAAATTTATGAATACCTATGGTAGAATTTTAAGGAGTAAATATTTTCATTACTCTAGAAATAAAATAATTTTACTTTCCCCATCTTTAAACATAACAAATGAAAGATTTATATCAATATAATATTCCTATCCAATCAATAACACACAAAAACCAAATACACTAAAAAATAATGTAAACCAAATATAAATTTAAGAAACCAAAATGAACAAAACAAAAGCTAATTTTACCATTTTTAGGTGGAGGGGAAAACAAGCCACTTCTATTAGAATTATTTATTGACAAATCTGTCATTGATGCAGCTTTACGGATATCACCTAAATATACATAAAGAAAATTAGGGAATTTCATTTATAAATTTCAGGGAGAGCATTATTAGAACCGAATGATATGACTTACCCGGGGATTTGTACCGAGGTGATCTGAAAATTTCTCTATCTGGTGTGCTATGCAAATCTGCTATACTTTTACTACTACTCAAACCACTCCGTCTAACCTAAAAGGGTAAAAAAAAAAAACATTTAGTTTCAGATAAATAAAATAAAAAGTTAAATTCCAAAATATTAGCACACCATAGTCATTATTTTCAATTTCAAAAACCCAAGTGCAATTCATGAAAAACATTTTTTTAAACTTCTTTGATAATTGTATAATATAACAATAAAACAAACAGCATGCAACACTTTGTTTTTATAGCATTTGAAAATTTAGAAAAATCGTTTTGGGGAGAAGAAAAATTCTCAGAATTCTACCTGTATATTAGGTACATAACAAGTTTTTTACATGCAATTAACAAATTCAAATGGAAACAAAATAAATAAGCTATTGATTAAAGCACATTTCTAGAAAAACAATTCAATATCTTTTGCTAACAATAATACCATACAATCAACTTCATATAAAAAATAAATATAGCTGCTTCTTGTAAAAAACACAGCTAAATAGGAAAAATAAAATTCCAATATTTTTTAATAAAACTGCTACCTATTTCTTTATATTAACACAATAATCTAGTATATACACAGCAATGTGATGGACATGTTCTGAAGTTTCTAGAGTTTGTGTTACATGAACTATTTACGTATAGGCATACATTTCATACATTCTACATTTATATCATATTACTAAAGATATGTGATTCATCACACTGTCATAAGCCAAACATCAAGGTGAAAGAACATTGTAATCATTACTTTATCAGAAAATACTTATCAGGAAAAATAAACATTCACAGATACCTTCTTTAGAATAAAAGAAAGGAAACATGATTGCATGGACCAGCTGTTGATTTCTG
Source organism: Trichonephila clavata (assembly GCA_019973975.1). Lineage (NCBI taxonomy): Eukaryota > Metazoa > Arthropoda > Arachnida > Araneae > Nephilidae > Trichonephila > Trichonephila clavata. Next base: position 145,308 of record BMAO01015189.1, on the reverse strand, counting down.
GTATAAAAATACATCCACTTACAATCCTCAAAATTTTACCCCCCTCCCCTAATTTTTAAAAGCAGATAAGTAATACATTAGGAGTTTAAAAAAAAACAACAGGTTACCAGGCATTTTTCCAAAGTTGATATACCTCATTAATTTATCAAGATAATTTTTTAATTCACTGAACATTTATTCAAAAACTTATAAAAATAAAATTTTACAGAAAAAGTTCAAAATGTAATACATTAATTTGTAAAAGTTTTGGGCTTAAAAATTGAAAATTAAATTTTTAATAGTTTTTGAAAGACAAAGATATATTTGATTTCTAAAAATAAATTTTAAAAAGTAAAATCTGGTGTATAACACATCAATAATTTCAAGTTGCATTTTTTAAGTTTTAATTATATTTGCCGCATAACAAATGCCTACTTTTTACGAAGAAACCCCAAATGAATGTGTACAATGCTCTAATCTTTTGAAGTCATTTATTCAAGGTATTATCCAAGGCTTTTGAAAAAATAGTATACCTGTAGAACTACAATCCTTTAAGTACACACACACACACACACACAAGGCTTCTTTTAAATAGACAGCATTTCAATATAAGTAGATATCTATAAATTTTAGGCTCACCCCCTTCCCCATTTTTAAAGCTATCATTTCTATACCCAGTGCATAACATGCAAACATAAATTTTAATTTTGTGTTAAAAGTATGTGTTATATGATGGATCATACAGTAATTTAAAAAAAATATATATAATATGATAAATTCAAAATTTTTAAAAAGTATAATTTGCTTTTAATATAATTTGCTAGAGTACTTCAATAAAAGCATTACTTAACATCTAAATATTAACATTAAAGATTTAGAAGTCCTTGTCTTCAATCTTCCTTTGTGCCCCACTAATAATTTTTATACTATAATATATTTAATAGATTACAAAATGTTTCACCATTTTTTGTGTTTATATTAATCTAATACATAAAAAAAAGAGATTGTAGTGTAATAATATTCTTTTTTATCAATTTCATGTATCATATTAGTTTTATATAAGTATGAGATTATATATAAGTATGTTTACTAAAATATAATTTTATTTAATATGATTATTGAGCTTCTTTTTCAGCACTAAGTTTCTCAAATACAACATTAGTGAAAGCATGAAAAGTGAGATTTTTAATCATTTTATTGATACATTTTTATAACACTGATTTGACTGTGGCATGTACATTTTGTAAAAATCTCATTTCCCATGGGATGGCGGTGCACCCTACAGGTTGGAAAACACAGTACTAATGCAATTAAGATATGGCTGTTTCGTGGGAGCATCATGTAATGCATATTAATTGAATTTTTACAATATAACAATGCTGTGTTTTGCACTTGAGCTCTTCAAATACAAAAATACATATAATAATTTAAAGATAGACCAAAGATTTTACTGTGTAATACATTTATTAAATAGCAGCTAACTTATAAGATTTGGAAAAATTGATAAGCAAATTTCCCTCTTAGTCAATGACATTGGCAAATTAAAATAAAAAATCATAACACTTCATTTTCAAATAATTAAATTTGGCATATAGATTTTTGAATATGAAAACAAAATACTGCATGGTATGTTAAATTATGTTAATGAAAACCTAATTGTGAGGTTCTAATGCTGTAAAAACTCTATTAAATTTGGAGGGGGGCAGAGCTGGTTTTTGAAGCAAAGAACAATTTTAATACTCATCTTAATTGAAATATTACTTTTGAATAAAAAAACACTATGATTCAACCAACCTGTAAGAGATTTTGTACATAAAAGATGTAAGTGATTTAAAAGTAATTTAACTATACCAGTTTTTGACAATGTTCTAAATGAATATGAATGAAAACAATAGATTTTTTGAAACTCACAGTTTCTAATGTTTTTTTAGCATCGCTCAAGGCTTTCAACAGTTCTTCTCTTTTCTTGGTAGGTGTGCTCATCTAAATAAGAAATTTTACACAGAAAACTAAATTTTAATTCATTCAGATAAATAAAACACAACCTGTAATCTTCATATAATTAAAGCAAAAAATTCCAATACCTGTCTTTCTGGAATTCCCACAGATTTAGAAGTTCCATTGAGTAATGATCTAAAATTTAAAAAAAAAAAAAAAAGATAAATGTCTGATTAAAAACACTACTAGAAATACATTTAAGCTTGGAAAAAAAAATTCAGCCGCTAATCAATTGTCATTGTAGAATTTATTTAATATCAGTACCAGCAAAATTTTACTTTAAAGAGATATTAAAAGTCAAATTCTTAGATTCATGCACAGTTCATCAAATTTCTTTTACTTCTTACTTTTTAATGATAAAGAGCTTTTTATGAGTTAAGAAACCCAATCAATTATAGTGTTAATAAAATAAATAGTTTATAAAATGACAAAAAGCTTGAAAAAATCTGAAAGAATGAATTTTTGTTAAGTCTATTATATGATAATAAAAACAACAAAAACAAACAATTATCATCAGAGTGCATGTAAAAATTAAATCATAATTGGATGTGAATTGTTGGATGAAAAAAAATAATTGCTTTTTAACTTGAGAAAGAGTTTCTCTCAAATTAGTAAATGATTCAAATCCTTCAAATTGAGAATTGATGCCTCAAAAAAACTGTAGGGCAAGAGTACAAAATTTAGAGTCAAGAAATTTGAATACTAGTCTCGTTAATTCACAATAGTTTACACTTTGAGAAGCAGAGGTGGAAAACACAAGCACATACACTTGAAATATGAATAAAATTCTCCAACCAGACAACAATATACTAAATGCATGTGTCAATGGATGGGATCCACAACCATTAAATGCTATAATTTAAAAACAAATGTATTAATTTAAAGCAGTTACAGTTGTGCCTTTATTAAAATCCATCCTACTTTGCAATATATTTTGATGAATATTTTTTTAAAAATATCCAGAAACTATTTTAAATAAAGATATTAATTAAATATCATAAAGACAACATATTGATGGAAGAGAAAATATTTTGTCAGCATGGGAAATACTATTTAGATAGTTGATTATATTATCTAAGATGGAGGTACTCAATCTTTCTTCCAGAAGGTCACAAACATATACAATTATTTCACATGGGTGGCAACATGATGATTGGAGGGAATAAAATCTTATAAGATTAAGGTACACAGTAGATATTTAACAAGGTGAATGGTTCTTCTCTTTAGTTATGAGATACAAATCAAAAGAACACTACCAAAGGATTGAAAAATCTTTACTAACATCTCATAGATTCTGAAACTTTTCCGTTTCCCTAAGTTCATTTTGAGCATAAGGCTACAAAATTTACAAAAAAATGTAAGAGGGAATTCAGGCTATGCTGTCTTCAATTTTGTTAAGGTATGTGACATTTGAATTATGAATTCATTTAACTGTAAGTTCAACAAATAATATCTTTAAAACACACACATTTCAGTAAAACCTAGTGTCATTTAAAAAAGTAGAAAAATTCCATGCGAAAAAAAAAGTAAATTTTTGCATACCTTTTTAATGGTACAAGAGAGCCAGATAAGAATTTAGCAGAAATACTTTGCCGATAAAAATTCCTGTCAGCCATATCATTATTATTATGCTGGGATTCAATAGAATCACTCTTTTCTAAGCTTTCGTAATTGCTTTTCATAAATTTCTCCCTTTGACCAAGTCTTTCTAAATTTTCAGTGCTAATGCATAAAGAACTAAGAAAAGAACGATCACTATCTATAGGAGTAGTTGGATCCTCTTCATCGCTATTTGTTTCATGCTCTGAAAAAAATAAACATTTTAGTTCAGTATACTCAATTATATAAAATAACAAAACCTTTAAAGTAAAAACAGTAATCATAATCCCAGCAATCTTTTGTTGTAAAACTTTGAATATTAATTTAACTTTTATAGCAAAATGTTTAATCAACATATTAAAAGTATAGTTATATAGACAGCATACACGTTTAACAAAAAAATAGAAAAAAATACAAATTTTTCATAACTATTTTAATGATTTATACTAGAGGAAAGGAATCTTTTTTTAGAGGCCCCATTTAACAAGGCAGCAATAAAGGAGTCCTCAAGAAAAACATCACATTGTGGATTAAGTATAACAATAGCAACTTAATTACTACAAGCACTGTACAAGTTTGAAAAATGACAAACTACAATATTCATTTTACAAACTTTAATAGTAAAGAAATAGTTTTAGTGTAGAGATCAGGTAATACATCCTGCAGTTTTGTCATTTTGCACAAGGTGGAATTTCATCATTCGAAATATAAAATTGGTTATGATCACCAGTAATCAATGACACACTTAAAGTTGTACCATTCTTTACTAAATTCTTTAACTTTTCAAAATTATATCCAATTACTATTATTATCTAATTAAGTGAATATAAATTAATATAAGATTTAGCTTCACCACTGCTCTCCAACTATGATTTATATTATTAATTCATTACACACTATATTTATATATATTACTAAAAAATAATTAGGAATAAAATCAAAAAGAGATCACATAAAATGAATCCTTTTTATAATAATTAGAAAAAAGTTTGATTCAGATAGTTGTATAATTACAACTTATAAGACATTTAAAAAAGATATATTTTAAAGAAGTACATAATAATATACAAAAATAACAGCCCTGCATTTTATGAAATTGTTTTATTGTATTTCAACATACGTACATATATACAGCTAAAAATGCACTAATAGCTACTCAGAATTAACACTATGAAGAAAAAACAAAATTAAAAAAAAATTTGCTGAGTACATATTGCAATAAAATGCAAATGATTAGGATTTCAACAAAAATACACATCATGGGTGCCTGTAGTGTCACTGCAATATAAAAAGAAAACATGAAATTTAAAAGTACTGGTATTGCTTTTTTCCCCCTTTCAGTCTTGTACAAGAAATTTCAGTATGCCTCAAAGAACATAAGCATCATTGAAAAATGTTTCCAAGCTCAACCAAAGAAGAATTATTACAAATAGAGAATACAGATCTTTCCAAGAACCTGGCAAACTTGGTGGTTGTAATCAAGGAATAGAGAGGTAGATTTGTGACAAAGGATCAAGAACTGATCAATTACACCAGCCATGTCACACCACTACACATGATGAAGCTGTATTGTGTAAGGAATGATGGATTTCTAAGCCATATCAGGAACCATATCACAACAGATAAAGTCTGTTGCTTTATTATATACATTAAATGTTACAAGATGCATTAGTTATAAATATTGTTACGAATTTTGCATAAAATAATGTAAATAATTTGTATTTGGATGTGCAATGCATTTATATTACTCTATGCTATATTTATTTCATGTTAAAATTGTAATATTCACAAGCAACGCCGTCCCTTACTTTATAATGGCGATTCAATGGGAACTTGGCGAAATATTGGCGATAGAGCCAAGTTGGCATCATTTTTGGCGACCACTGTTGGCGAGTTCGGTCCCTCTGGATTCTTCTAGAAATTAGAAGAGAAATCCACTAATTTCACGATCTGTGGCGCGAGCGCATCTTTCCGGAACTTTCAGCCTCTGCTATAAATAGAGTGATACTCGCCGCAAGAGTCAGTCTGGTTTCAGCCAGGGAGTAGCGAGTCTGGCTTCAGCCAGCGAAAAGCGAGTCTGATTTCAACCAGCAAGTAGTGAGCACTGTTTTGATTAGTGATTAGTATACTTGCCTTGAACTTGATCAGCTCGGCTGTGCTTGTGAATAATCATTTACATACGTGTATCTTAGACACTTCTTATTGTGTCTGAGTGCTGTTGAAGATGTGAAATCCTTCTGTTATTTATTCTGTGAATTTTGCTGCTGAATCCTGTATTTCAAGGATTGATTTTCGACAATAAATACTCATCGCTCCTAAAGAATTGCCTTGTTATTTACGACTGATTTTGCATAAAATCCTCGAACCCCGATCTGCGTAACAATATTATATTACATGTATCTCATACTGCATCTTAAATAAAAATGAGAAAATATTGATATAATAAAAACCAAGGATTTCCTGATTATGTTCAACACATTTATATCTGTTAATAGAGCTAATGCAGTTTTTCATGTTGAGATATATTAATTTAATTTTAAAAATTAAGAATCATGAATTAAAAAATTTACAATGGGATATTCACAAAGCATTCATCACCATGATTTTTAAAAACTACAGGTATTTACATCTGCACTTAATGGCAAATATGAACAACTTAATACCATGACACTGACTGATAAATACACTTCTGCCAGCAATAACACAATAGTCAGCATTAGAACCTAGAGATATCATAGAGAGAGAATGTCTTAATTATTGACACATGCATTATTATATAGGTCTTGCATTGGTATTATAGTTTGGGGTGGCATGGGATTGCATCCCAGCACATAATGCCAAAGCTATATTTGGGATTTTGTAGCCTATTGTTCCTCCTCACCTCCACAATTTGCCTGTATCCAGATTCAAACAGGATTTTGTATGACCACACTTGGTGTACAATGTTCTTCACTCATCACATTGTATTAGTGCCATAGCCTGTTTGAATTTTCAATCTATCACTTATTGAACATGTCTGGCCAATGATTGGAGAATGATTGGCCTCACCTCAAACACCACCTCAGCTACACTAAATCAACTTTAGAAATAAGTGAAAGTAGCAAGAACAGCATACCCATCAACACATCAAAGATTTCTTTCATTTAATGCCGAGCCATGTATAATAGCAGCTATTGCAATACTCACTACTGATTTCTTTATCTTTCTCATCTTACAGATGGCTGTATTTTTATTCCTGTCTCCTTTGTGTTGTGAATTTATCTCGCTAATAAAAAGTTGTTTTTGATACCTGGTTGTCCATCTTGGTGTTGTATTTTGAATGGTTATCAGTTAATACTATAATTCATGCAACCTTAATAAATATTGTTCTAAAATATAGAACAAACAATTCACAAACCTGGAGTGTTAATTCTTGGTACTCTTTCCAATTTAGTTTTTTTCAAATGATTTGCAGTATCTTTGGCTTCACCTTCATTGTTTGCACATACACGAAATGATCTGAAAAAAATCGCAAACAATTTTAAACACATTCAGAAAATACACTGACAACACAAATAGCTTAAATTTTTAATCTTGTTTCAAAAATTGAAAATCTTAAAAAACAAATTTAAATAAAGCCTTAAACATCAAACTTCAAGAGCATCTTTATTGAACTGTATTCAGATATTATACATAAAAAACTCTTTCCAATATATTTTTGCACCAGGTTAAAATTATCAAAACTTAAGATTTATTTTTCTAACAATTTAGAAACCATGATAGACATTAAAACACCAGCATCATATCCCATGCAAGTGATAATTTTTACAAATTTAATGGATTATTAATTTTCTAAAAAGAAAACTAAATGATTATTGCAGTTACTGAAGTATAAAAAAAATATCATGTAGGAAAATAAATGTGCACTTACACATCAGCATTGTCTGATCCATCTTCAGATGCTGGATAATATACCATCTCACTCACTTCAGAATCAGATCTCTCATCCTCTGCATCCAAATCCTCTAACTTTGTATTATTAGAATTTGGCAGAGAACGTAGCTTACTTCTCCTATTGCTAGAACTTTGTAAACTACTAAAAGTTTGCCGAGTAGATACACTACCACTACTTTCCTAAAATAAAAAATAAAGTTATTTCACTATATATTACTTCATCAAGTTAAAAATTTGAAATTTCAAATACATATATAACTATATTTAATACATGAAACAAAACAGACTTTTTTTGAAGCCCTCTCCCAAAAAATGTAAATATAAATATATATAGAATGGCCTTTATCTTTAAAATACATTTTAAGCTACTTTTCCCAATAAAAATCAATCTAAAAACAAAGGTACAGAATATAGTCATTTTATTAGTTTAGACAAGCAGTCATAACATTAACTGCTTCAAGGTAACAATTCAACCATTTAATGTTTTTATAAATTATATAGTTTAAGTGTGTGTGGATGGTCTCCTTTTTATTTAAATATAAAAAAAATTATAATAGGAAATTATTTTTTATTATTCTTAGTTTGGTTAAAAGTTTAAAAGGATTACTTCATAAGTTAAATAATGATGATTCATACACATCACTTTTATAACTCATCATAAAACTTTCATATTGTGATTAATTGTTTCACGGACTATTTACCCCTTTCCATTGTAAATTTAAAAAAAAAATGGTATTAAATTTTGGGAACTTTTTTGTATACTAAAAAGTATACAAAATTTCAAACCATTTTTTTAAATGTACAATGAAAAATTACAGAATTACAAAATAAAAGTTACAAGTTCCAGAAAGTAAAATCAATAGTCTTGATTATCCATACAATATCCCGCCCCTCAACACGATTCAAATACATATTGAAAATACTGAAATGTATTTTTTCACCTCTTTTCAGTTAAAAAGTTAATGAATATTAATGAATTTTAAAATTATGAACATCATTTAACATACTTCAGTATATGAAGTTCCATTCAAAATTTCTCTGAGACTTTGGCTAGACACTTCAAAGTTATCTTTTGTTTCCTAAAAATAGGAACATTTAAAAATGAATAAAAACACAAACACAAATAACTGAGCAATAAAACATGCATGAATAGTTACAAATATGTGACTTACATTAATGGACACATTACTGTATTCATTGTGTTCCAAAACTTGACTTTCCCTTTTGATATTTGATATTTCAGAATCATCTAAGTATGAAAAACAATGCAATGTCAAATTCCTTAAATTAATATTTTACTAAGCCTTGTTTAATTATGCTACGCTTTTACATTAAATTTAAATTCAAAATCTGAATAAAGAAAGAAGAAATTGATAAAAGCATTCAAAGAAATATGAAATATTCTAAAGCAAAATATTTGTTCCAAGTCAAATGTTTGAAATTACATAACAAAACATTAAATTTATCAATTTAAAATTAGTTTTGCTTAAAAAATAATTACATAAAAGGACAGATTTGATAAATTAATGATTTTGGTCATATAGAAATACAAATTTTGCTTGAATTAATTTTAAGACACTTAATTTTATATAAAAAGTATTCAAAAAAGCAGCCTAATATTACAGTAGTAAAGGGGGAAATGTTACTTTATTACTATTAAAATAATTCATTTTAGGAATAAAAAGTAATTAAAAATTAGAAAGTTAAATTTTACCTCCAGTATTAGGAAACGGAATAACTGAATCTGAATCTAAATACGATCTAACAACTAATCCTTGTCCATCAATTCTTTGAGCCCATCTGCCTCTTGGAGGAATAGGTGGTGGAAGATTTTGATTATTGATGCCTTCTGGGAGTTTTTCCAGCATCTAGTAATACAACATAAACTAAATATTACAAACATATTTATTTTGAAACATTAAGATATTCAGATAATTTTAAAATAAGCAATCAAAATGTTACCATTCAATTTATACCTGTTTTTTGGCCCACAATGGTAATTGTCCAATAGAAAATCTATATCCTTCAGGTGTAGTTTCAATATCACCATTATTATGGTTTGCTAAATCAAGATCATCATCTGCTTTATCCTCTTCATTGTTTTCCAGCAACTGAAGAGGTTTGGTAACAGCTACAGCAGCTTTCCTACATAAAAAAAAAAAAAATATGTTATCACCAGTTAACTATAAAATACTAATATTTAACCACTAACTTATATAATTGCAAATTATAATTTACATGTAGTAATGAGAGCATAAGAATTTTTACCTTGAATCCTGCCACAAGCTTGGTAATCCAGGTCTCTCTATTAGTAACTGTTTATTAATCATGGTTTGAGTTACATCAATTGGCAATTTCCACATAAATATACAACTAAAAATCAGAAAAGAGAAAAAACTCTTTATCAAGAAAGCAACACTTTAAACTTATACAGTTATAAAGATACATATTTCTTAAAGTTACGATTGTATTTCAGTTTATTTGGATATTTTTTTCATTATTTATAGGCAAAAACTAGAATATTAAAGCATTCATTTTAACAATAATTTCATGTATTACTACAACTATGAATCTGAACTAATACTTTAATATCTAAAGTATTTGCAACCTGAAATCTTGTTCTTAAAGTAAAAGCAAAATTCATACTATATAGTAACCAATAAATTTATCAGTCAAAAAATAAATATTCATTTTTAAAAAATGGGCAAACAGCAAAAAAAATTAGTTCTTGTTTATTAAAGAGCCTACATTTACATCTTTTTCCATTCTTCACTGTAATAACCAAGTATAAAGTCTAGTAATAGATAACTATAAATTGCAATATGTTTTTTGGAAGGACTTAGAGCAATTTTCTTGAGCCTGTTCTACATAGTATTAAAAGACATAATAACTTTAACCCATTCAGGACCATGATCACATATATGTAATCATGTCATGGAACACGGCATCATATGTGAGATTGCATTTTTTCCTTTCTGAGGCCCATGATCACACCGGTGTGATCTGAATTAGGAACATGTGGAATGATTGTTAACTATAAATTTTGTTGTTATTACAGTAATGATCTCATATGGGTTTTTTTTAAAATAGAGTTAGGCTTAACAGGAAAAATCATGGGGCTCTGAAAGGGTTAAGTCATGATTTTTTCTTTTAAAATCATTTCTCCACATATTAAAACCAAGTAAAATCAGACAAATAACATTATGACGCCTTTTTTTATTTATAAATTATGTACATAAAACTTGCAGTTTGAATTTTTCAATTTCCAGCACCAATAAACTCCAAATTAAATTATGATACAATTTATAAAAACAACATTTAAAAAAAATCAATACTCATAAAAGAAAAATATTTTAAAGTTGATTTTTACTTTAATGATATAAAATAACTTGGTGACAACATGAATATAAAAAGCATCTATCAAGAGTTTTGTCGTGAGAAATCTGAAATGTTTTCCTTGAAACAGATACAAGGAAAAATAAATTAAAAAAACATTTAATGTGATACATTTTTTTAGTTTTAGATTCGAGCTTATCTACTGAATACTTTTTTCTTAGGAAACACAAAAGAGTACAATTTTAAATGTGTTTCATTTTAATTGCAGAATTTACTTTAAATTTACACAACTTCTATCAAATATAAAAGATTCAGAAAATTATTAAAATGTTTTCCTGCAATTCAATGCATTCATGATAAGAAAATTTGGTTTGTTTTGATTTGATTTAACGTTACTCTTATCTTATGCAACAAACTACATACAATGAACTTCGTAATTTTAATCACAGTTTAGTGATGATGGTATATCAAAATTGGTATATCTCAGAACTTTCAACCATGCCTAGTGATGTGAAATAGTATGTTTAATACATGGGAACTTCAGCTCTAATTATTTTAGATATCTACCGAGACAAATTTCAATACTATCAAGTTTCATATTAAAGTAGGCTGGACTTTATGGCATAAAAATGTAAATCTTAATAGAAAAAGTAATAAGCTCTGGTAGGGGTGTTTCCTTATCAGGTCAAACATGTTTAAAATAATGAACAGAAAAAAGGGTTATGGTTATGTTCAAAACCAGGACCAATTAGTTATTAAGCTTCTGCCCTGCCATTCTAACTACAGTGATAAATAAATGTATGGAAGAATCATATTGAAAATTAAAAATGTCAGGTCAAATATAACTATTCTCACCTACCCATCGCCAGAAACAGAAATAAGATGTCTTCCATCATTTGTAAACTTTAGACCTGTGACAAGTTCTGAATGCCCAAACATTGTAGCCAGACATTCTCCATTGATGTAATCATATAAATACAAACTTTTATCTGTACAGCTAGTAGCTAAATAAGTTCCTGATGGATCTAATACAACCTACAAGAAATTAAAGAGTTGTTTACAAATTGAATAATAAAAACAACACATCTGTAGAAAAAAGGATTTTGAAATATAATTCACCTTAATTAATGTTCCATCTTCACCCTGAGAGCCCCGAAAACACCTAACATGCTTTCCATTTGAAACAGAATACACTCGTATGTTACGATCTTGACAGGCTGTTAAAATGTGCTTCTGTTGGGGATCAACCTCCATATCATAGAGAGTGGTTTTACCAACAACATGATGTTCTCTCACAAGTGACAACTCAGGATTCTGCAGCAAAACAATTAATAACAACATTAAAAAAAGACTTTAACATTATATTACCATATTAATATTTAATACACTAACTCTTTAAAATAATATTCAATTATTTTGTAATTATGGAAATTACAATGCTTATTTAAAAAGCAAATTGACTTTTTACACTGAAGTCAAAACTAGAATATAAAGATTACCAGATAAGGCAAATTGTGAAATTCAGTAATCTATACTGAATATTTTACACAGATCAAAACTAAAACAAGTATTAAAAACCAAAGCAAGGAAATATTACAAATAAAATCTGTAGTTCAATGGATTCATAACTATATTCCTCATTTGATATTAAAGAAGATTTATTAAAATTGTAAATTATACTTAGCTTTAGATATTTTAAATTTTAATTAAAGCATAATAATATACTACACCTATGTAAATATCTACTAAGTGATGGACCTCTTAATTTTAAATCACAATTAGGGAAGAATGATATTTGAGATTGAATATAACTGTCTTTTCAAGTAAACCACATAAGTTGTTCTTGAATTAATAGAAGCAAAAAACTTAATGCACAGAAAAAGAATTTTTTTAAAAAAATTGTAGTAAAAGAATCATTTATAATGTATCAGTATAACAGTTTCAGATACCTAGTAAATTGTTAACAATTTTGAAAAAGTCTAGTGTTTTAAATTAGCATAGAAGTAGATGATTTAAAGACATCAAATGATCCCAGTTTATTTACTGTTTAAAAAAAATGGAAGTTGTATATACCTGGTATTTTTATTGGCATAAGAAAAAAAAAAATACATTTTTCAAAGTATAAATTAAGAAAGGTGTAATAACACATGAGGAAGTTTTTCTTTAAACAATGCTGATTCATTTAATTTTTATCTAAAAGAAAAATTCCAGATTATACATGGGTATTTTCTGATGACCACATTTTGCCAAGTGAGAGAGATCATCATATGCAAAATTTGCTTTCTTTTTTCGGTATATTTATATAAAAATTGATAAATATTAAGATAAATAAATTTTGACTATTAACTCAAGATCGTTTGATATTTTTATCTGTCTTTGAAAGCATTCTCCTTACTTCTTATTGCATCTGAAAGAAAAAAAACTCCAAAAATTCTTTTTAACTATTTATTGTTTATTGAACTGCAGATCCTATAACAAGATCAAGAGACAACATACAGTAAAATTTCTGCTTCAGTATTCAAATGTGCTAAAACTGCTGTATTGGCTACTAATATTTATTGGACTGAACATATTTTCACTGTAACTACATCCCAAAGTAGTGTTTTATCTTTCTTGCTTATTCTTTTGATTTAATCATTAAGAGCTTTGAACTTCTGCCACTTTTGGTAAAAATAGTCAAAAACTGCTATAAACCATCACTATTTCTCTGCCATTGTGGACATTTTACTAAAGCTTATATTTCTTTGGAAAAGCCATTATTCCTTCAGCATCAATTGTACACTCAAAAGTTTAATTGCTTGTCATCAAGAACATTTATTTCTGGTAAAAACTCAAAACCAGTTTCTTTAAAATTACACCAAACAGTCATTCTATTCTTAGCTTTTTTAATGGATACACATTTTTGAAGTGCTTTGAGGATGGTTAATTTATTTTACTCCATGGTCTTTCATTTGACAATGTAACAGACAAATCGTTTCTCCTCCCCATTAATGATTCAATTTTAAAAAAAATTTATCTATTTCTTGACATTTGACAAGAAAATGACACTCATAAATGAGACAGAGCAAATTTCTTTCTGTAAGAACATGTGGAACTCATGTGTTGATTTTTGAATAATTTAAGGCATTTAACATGATTAAGAACAGGTGTTATTTGGCAGCTAGCTTTAATTTTGCTTTTATCAGCTTTGCCTTTCAGAACATGGAATATCTTCAACATCAAAATTGCCAAAAGAAAATTTAGCACACCAGTTTTGGGGTTGTTTCCTTACACCTCCATACACATCCAATATTTTTTTTATCTTGCTTGAACAGCATTCTTGCCTCTCGAATCATAAGAAAGTAAAATATGCCCAAAATACTGCCACTTCTTTCCTCAAAATGAATTACTCCTTAAAAACTCTGAATTTAATAACAAATTTTTAGATTTCTGAAGTACTTTAGGCTGTCAAATAACGGTTTCTCTTTTAAATGTTTAACTGAATTTTTTGTTTTAAATAATAGTCGTGTTACTTTTAGCTTTGTAATGATAAATATTACAGTTTTAAAAATTAAAATGGCAAATTCATAAAAAATATCCCATTTGTTACACTAAAATGAATTGCAACCTCATTCATAAATCATATAACTCACACAACTTTTATTAAACTGACAGTTGAATTTTCTTTTTAACTGAAAATGTTAATGCTGACAAACATGGATAATTCAATGTTTTTATTTCTCCTTTGATACAAAACTGTTTAAAAATTTAAGTGCTAAAAATCATAGCATGGGATTTATTCAAAGAGAAACATGCAAAATACTAAAAAAGGTGATACATCAGTGAAATGTATTCTTATTATAAAAGGTTCATGGAATTTATTACAAATCTAATGGGGTCATGGATATGTTGCAAATGTAATAGTTTAAAAATATGTTATAAAAATAATAAGATTTTAGAATGTGATGCAAAGTATTAAGATTATGAAATATAAAACAGCATTAGGGTTGTGGAATATGACAGCATAATAACAAGTACATGGAATATATTCTGAAAGTAATTGGGTGATAGCATATATTCAAAAACAACTTCAAATATAATAGTGATAAAAATATGTTCCAAATCTAATAAGATACTGAAACCTACAAATGGAATGGAACTAATACATTGAAGACTCTTACTTAAAAGAAGCAATTTGATACATCTCCATTAGTTGTTGACATTGAATTACAAACAAAACAAAATTGACTGAAAATATCTAAAGAAATGTTAAGAACTTACAAATGCTGCTTTCCTGAAAATAATGGATTTATCAGCACCGCATGATATCATTTGCAGAGATCCTTCACTTTGAACAAATCTAACAGCTGTTATAGATGAGGAATGATCATCTAAAGTCTGTTGAAAAGAATGATCTTGCTTAACATCAAAAACATGAATCAATCTGTCTCTACTAGCTGAAGCAAGATATCGCTTTTCTTGCCCTACATAATAAGAAAAGAAGTTTTGATGAAATAATTTGAAACATTATATATCGGTAACATTTTGTTCAGTTATTCACTAACAAGGTTGTATAAACAATACCTGCAACAGTTATAGGTTTAGAATATTCAAGACACAAAACCTCAGAATCATGGGCTTCAACCTTACACAGTTCTTCCACAAATTCCAAATCATGAATTCTAACAAAAATAGAAATAAAAATTGTAGTAAAAAGATTTACTATTTAATATTTTATCATTTATGCTCTAATAAAATGGTAAACAAAACAAGAAATAATATCAAACTGATTATGCTTAAGTCAATTGAAATTTAATTATTAAAAATTCTTTTAAATTTGAAAATTTTAACACATTTTTTAAAATATCAAAATTTATAGGAAAGAGTCAATTTATTCTAATCACAAATAATGCAATTTTTCATTCAAAAACAAAATAAGCAGTACAAAAAAATTACATGTAGTTCGAAAACATTTTAATTAAAATAGCTCAATGCGTAAAACAGAATGCATTAATAAAAACAGAAAAATAACAAGTAGAAGTTGAAAAATTATTCATCTCATTACATAATAGTGAAGTTAATATAAAAGAAATAAAAAAATAAACAGTTAAAAGTACAAGATTCGTCATTCCATACAATATAGAACAAATTTTCAAATGTTACTTTTATTTAAATATATCATTTTTTTTATGTTTCAATAATACACAAAATACCTCTTACTCACCTAATATTACCAGATCTGTCACCAGAAGCCAAACTTCTTCCATCTGGACTTATTCGCAAGCATCTAACACCATTTTTGCCATCATAAGTAGCATCAACTTTGTCATTACTGCCACCTTTGGTTAAAATCAATGTATAAACATAATTTAAATAGCAAAAAAAAAAAAAAAAAAAGGGATGGGGACACAAAATATAATGATCAAGCAGTGCATACGTGTTTTTAAATTATAGAGATTAAAACAATCCACTACAGTTTATTCCTAACAAAATTTTGTGGACAACATTAAATGATTCATGGCAATATATAAAAAATAAATTAAATTTAAAAAAGGAGTTTAATGACATTTTCAGGTGTAAAAGATTAGATAGATGAAATCTTACTTGAATTTAAATCAGTGTCACATAAATAAGAAAGCTCCGGATCAACATACAAAATTTTGAGCAGTTCCTGTAATTAAATAACATAATTTTTCAAAAAAAGACATATAGGGAACTCAAATGGATATCAATAACATTAAGTAAATTTTTATAGCATTATATTCAAATCTAAAATTAATTCATAATTATATCAATGATAAATAAATTAAACATTATATCTTAAAAGAAATAAGACATAAAATAGTATAGTACTAATATATGTAACAAATTAATATTCAAATAGTACAAAAAATATATTTATTTACACATAATATGAGAGTTGCATAAAACAATGAACGAAAAGCATAAAATAAATAAATTTGAATAACAATTCTGTCAAATCAAAATTACTAAAATTAGCATTAAGGTACTTAGATAAAACACCAGTTGACTTTTTTAAAATTAAGGATCCTACCCATGACTGGATAGCAAAATGATCATAATCCAGCTAAAACCATACTAACTTTTCAAAGGAACACAAACTACCTCAGAAAATGAGCAGGGAAAAAATATATCAGAAGCATTATTAAATAGACATTTATCATATTTCTTTTACATAATTAAACAAATATTGTACAATATATTCATAGCAACATGTTATTGTAACTCTTATTTGCCTTTATTTTTTTAATCTCTGAATTAATATCACAACCTGTTTTAAAACATTAATCAGCATCAGGATTGACAAAACAATAATTCATTACAAATCATGTTACTTAAACAGCCTGTAGAGCATTGGGACACAATGATTATTTTAAAGGAAGACTAGATTCTGAAAACACTCTGTGCATGAACATCAGACTAAAATATTTAAAAACTTCTTCTTTTGCTATCAAATTTATTTTATGTAGAACAAGTTCTATTTTCTTTGCCAGAAAGAAACTCCCATTCATTTTAATTTGGATGAAAATATAATTTTAAAAAAATGTGTTCTTGTTACAAATCTTGTTGAATATATTCATTCATTGTAGAAGGAGTTTTCAGCTTTCATTACTTAAGAGAGATCATCTTTTAGAACTTTCAATTAAAAAAATGGGATATAGTTACAGCTAAAATATATAAACTATGTTTCAAATTACATAATTCAATATTATGCTCAATAAATCCAAATAACAAAATTTTAAATACATAATCTGATGTACACAAGAAAATTCTAATATTAGTAGCAAAAGCATCAATGAACCTTCCAAATAAAATATTTTTAATTGGCTATTGAAATTAAAGACCATATGACATTTTTTAAAAATGCATGTGTTTACTGAATTAGCAAACCATGTTATGGGCTAAGTTCAGTTACAAACAACATAATTGTTTAATAAAAATGAAAGTATTACAGTTCAGTGGCACACACAAGGGGGGTGTCCTAAGGATCTGGACCCCTCCAAAGCCCTTGAGTTTTTTTTATTGATGATATAATCCTATATATATAATGTAAAATTTAATTTTGTAACTAAGAATTTATTTTATGAATTAATGCTAATTATTAATTCAATATTATATTTTTTACTGTTTTTTGTTGACAAAATCAGAAGAATCAGTGTTGCGGTATGATACGAGTTGGGGGACTTTCGACCGTGCCCCCCCCTGGACAATTTTTGTGTGTGCTAATGTTACAGTTGATACATTAATTATACCAAAAAACACCTGTGACCTTCCTCTATTTCAAGTCAATACATCTGCTTTGAATACATTGAAGTACTTACAATTAGCAGATTTCACCAATCTCTAGCCACACTCAACAGACATTCCACAGAGTGCAAATTTATTTGGAGAAATAATACTCAATAGACTTTTAAATGTTCTAGGAAATTTCTTAACTGTATTAGAATCAATTTTTGGTTGGGTTATTCTGGAAAAGACAAAACACACTTGCCAAAAAATTATATCAAATTATGCTAGTTAAATATGGTTGAGTTTCAGTTGATAAATTTTGGCAAATTAAAAGAATTTTCTAAAGCAAAGTTTTACATAAAGGGAGGGGGGACTACTTGCACATATCATTTTAAACTTACTCCCATGATTCAACAGGCAAATTTCCCCTCTGAGATTCTAATAAATGAACTTAGTTCATCTAGAGACATTGCTGTGCAATTGTATACAACAAATTGAATATCAGTTAACTAAGAATCAATCTCTCTGATCACTAGTATAAATTCATAGAGGAATATCTAAAACTTGATCATATGGTGTTCATTCTAGAAAATGGTATTGGAGTTTCAGCAAGTTCTAGTTTTTACCTCCTACATCACACAGTTCCTAATATAAGTGGAGACGAATTTTCCATGGTGTTCGATAGGATGTGCTGAATCCTTGAGCAGTGCCTTTCTTAATGATAAATTAATGGTCAACAGATAGAAAAACTGGTTTAACTAACTTATTCACTTCAAGATGTACAAAATAGATATAATAGCAGACACAGAAAAAAGTACAGATAAATCATACTGCAGCATTCAGTTTTTCATCGAACAGTCTGGTGTACTCTCACCTTTTGAACTATTCAAGATTTTCAATTGATGATAATAGCCTACAGCATTGCATCAGTGTCTTACCTTGCAATAGAATGTTTGAAGTAGTTGACAATGACAAAATTACATAATTTACCTTTTACTTCTAAAGCAGCTCTCAAGGATTTCTACATTGATGTTTTGGTGTATGGAGCCAATTCACTTTAGAGCTCTAGAGCTACAAAAACAAAAGACTCTTATGTTGTCAAGTGCCACAATCGATTGAGAAAATGGACTTCTAATTGAACTAGAATTCTTTAATTCAACTTATTCAGATTTGTGTTTATATAATGCTTCTTTGAACATAGATATTTATGATATGGTAAAAACCTTAGGTATCCTATGGTATCCCACTTCAGATATATTTTTCTTCAAAATCAATCCATTCTATGATAAAGGTATTCAAAATATTAATTTCAATAATTACAAAGACTTTAAATATGACAGAATGGCTGAGATCCATCAAAATTCAAAGCAAATTAACATGCAAAACCTGTGGAAACACCAGTTGCAGTGAGGTGAAAGAGATGCTCCAAACATCACATTTGAATGGAAACAACTTATAAAGATATGTAGTTAGTGAATTCTACAATTCTTGTTAGATGATTCAAACAAACAATTTCATCTATATTACTTTATTAATACTTCAGGAAAGGCTTATGTAGCTACAATATACTGTTACTTTGTACAGGTACAGGAAGAATCAATGTTTAGCTAATAATAGCCAAGATATTAGATGCACCATTGTAAACTTTCACTTCTACAACTAGAATTGTGTGGAGCTCTTCTGTTAGTTAAAGTGACAGATTTCATCTGTAACGTACTGAATCCTCTTTTATCACCATCCCAATTTTAAACTGCTTGAATAGGATCTTCATGCCAACTTCATGCAGTTGGATAGCTGTTGCATATCCAACAAAATGACAAAAATCCATACTTTGTCTTCTGTTACCTAGTGTATTCATATCAGGAGAAATGGAAATAATGCTGAGCCTGCAACGCATGGTGTATCATTTTCAACACTACTTACTTCAGTATATGATTGTGTAGTCCCAAATTCTTGCATGAAACATTTCCTTTTCAGTCAGACTCCTCTGTTCCATCATTGAATGATACTGTAGCAGAGGAAAGGTATTGTGCATTACAATCAACTACTGTACCAAATAAATCACTTACCTAATGCTCATGATTTATTTCACAAATCCTCCTCTCTTTCCAAACTTAAATGAGTAATAGCATTGTTTGTGTAAAAAATTACAGAAACTCCAAAGTAACTTTAAAAAAAAACTAGAACTAATCAATGTTATGCATATATTAATTAAATGACTGCAACATTGATTTTAATTATGAGATAGTGTTTTAAAAAATCACCCACTATCCAGCAGAAACAAATTTTACCTTTAAATCCATTTTTAGATAATTCAAGTACTATCAGGGTGGGTAGCCATTTGCAGCATGCACAAATCTCACATACAGACTTAAACATCCCATCCTAAAGTCAAACAAGCATATTCTAATTGAACTCATTATTAAACATCAGCATGAAATCCTCTCCCATGCTGGTACAAATCTTGTATTCGAAAACAATTCTGGATAATAGATGCTAGAAATGTCATCAGACATTTTAATCAAATGATGTGTAAAATGTTGCAAAATGAAGAGCCTCTGTTTCTAATCACATGTTGAGCAACTTGCCATCTTGTATTCATCCTACTCCAGAATTTATGCATGGGGAGTAGATTAAGCTAATACTCTCAAAATTAAAGAAATAAACAGTTGAGGTCCAAAATCATTCAAAGCATACATAGCTCCTTTTGTTTATTTCCCCAGTAGAGGTATTAATCTAAATTAGGGAACTGATCTTTTAACAAATGCATTTCTTGCAGCTCTTAAGATTTTCCATTTCCTGCAGAAGCAAATGCAGTAATTGCAATTCCAACTTTGTTGGCACAAAATAAAAAATTATAATCAAAACATTATAGCAACTTTTCATCCGATAATGGTATTAAATGGCAACTTAATGTTCCAGATACACCATATATGAGTGGTCGTTAGGAAGCAAGTATAAAATCAACAAACTTACCAAAAATATGTTAGTCTAATGAAATCGACACAGAAGGAATTTGAAAATTTCTAACTCAAACAGACATTTGCCTCAAATTAAGACTAACATTCATCTAATGATCGAAATGAACTATCAGCCTTAATTACATTTTTTTATATGAATATTCCTTTGAAACATGGAGTTTCACTGTTTCACTGCGTAGTATTTTTTGTTATCAAAATAGGTTCAAAAGTTGTGCACTTTTTTTATTACATATTTCCAATCTACATATTAAATCAACATTTTTGAGTAAAAATATACAACAAATTTTTGCAAAAAGTTTTTATCTTTCAATATAGAATAAGATCATAAAAACATAAATGGGAACAATGTGAGTTGTACAGCTAAACAGTAAAAAAACATCCCCACAGAAAGCACAAATTTTGCTATTTATACGTTGCCTGTAGAAATTGTGGGATACGCAGTGAGAGGGTTAACCCTCTGGCTGCCTAGTTATTTTATGAAAGTATGCTCAAAAATTGCTTCATTTTTTTATTACGTATTTCAAATCTACGTATTAAATCTACATTTTAAAGTTAAAATATGCAAAAAAAATTGTGAAATAGTTTTTATTTTAAAATATAGAATTAGATCATAAAAGTATGAATATAAAAACATAAACAGGAACAGCACGGGCTGCACAGCTAAATAGTCAGAAAAAATGCATACCCGCAGAAATCGGAGGATGAGCAAATTTTGCTACGTCAACATTACATGTAGAAATCGCGGGATGAGTAGCAGGAAGGTTAAGGGTGGGTGGCATGATTAATTCTTGTTCAGCTTCTTTTTCCGTCTCCAAGAGTCAGAAAAATGTAATTTTATGACTGCAGTTAGTAATAAAAGTTTTTTCCAAGAGCAATGGACCATTTTCCATCTCATCACACATACCTCAAGATTATAAATTTTGTTTATAAGAAACAAAAAAACTTCAATGAGACCTTCCTTCACTAAATCACTGATTAAACTAATGAACAATCAAACCACAATATGTAAAAGGAAAGGGATTATTAAATTTTAGACGTAAAGGGGGTATTGCATTTCCAACTAAGATACAAGAATTACTGTGCATTGTTGACTTAATAGTATTTAATAAAATTTGATGAAAGCAAAATAAAAAATACTAATTTACAAAAATGATTAGGATTTACAACAAGACAACTTTCACTTACAGAACTATAAATATTCCTATGGTAAGCTGTGTCTTCTTCCATAGAAGATTCTAAATTCCAAAAGCGAATGGTATCATCACTTGAGCAAGTAAGAAATGTTCCTTTAGGTAAAATATTTTTTGAATTTTCATGCACTTCTGGATATACCTAAAAAGTAAATATCAATGTCATAGATTAGCACACACACACATTCAGGCTTAAACAAATAATATAGTAAGACCAATTTGTCACTAATAAAGATTCTATATTTTTAAAGGGTTTAGAAAAATTTCATTAAAAGATCATTTTAAAGTCATTAGACATACTTAAAAATAATGAAGAAAAAATAAGGAAGTATCATTTAGAAATGAAAAGTAGTGAAGTGTGTATTTAATCTTAATATAAGTTATTTAATTAACTTTTTGTAATATAACAGCAATGTTTAATAATGAATGATATAATAAATGAAAAGTATGTAATAAAGTGCATTATGTATGACATAATTACATGATATATTTTCATATTTTTAAACTTAACCCCTTCCAAAAAGTTCCATAACTGATGGGCTTTCACATTTACAAATGGTTACATTTTATAAAATAGTGTTTTTATCATCTCTCATTGCGCACACACACACACACACAATTACATATTTATAGTATTTCCTCCTTTCCCAATAGCCCAATATTATAAATAAATTACAGATGAAGGTTGGCTGGCCCAAAAACTATTATTTAAACCTGCATTCTTGGTTCTCAAGGTCAGGAGTTTGATATTGCACTACTGTGGCTAATATTTCTTACTGTTTGTCTAATTGTACTTGGTTTATACCTATTTATATATAATATAAATAAAAAAAAAAAAAAAAAAAAAAGAAAAAAAAAAAAAAAAAAAAAAAAATAATGGTTTATTTATAAAATTTTTTTATATCTCTATTGCAAAAAACAAATAATATAAAAAAAAAAAAAAAAAAAATAACTGAAAAAATTATTTAAATGCATTCTTTTTCAAGGTCAGGAGTTTGATATTGCACTACTGTGGCTAATATTTCTTACTGTTTGTCTAATTGTACTTGGTTTATACCTATTTATATATAATATAATGGATTATAAATTTAATATTACACAATTTAAAAAATATATATTGCAGCAGTTTTGAAAAAACACATATTGCGCAAAAATTAGTACAGTAATAAATTAAGTCACTCATGGTTTCTATTTCAAATACTAAAAATATTGATGTAAATCAATTTTCCTTTCATTAAAAAATATTCATTTTTATTGTGTATGAATGCAAAATGAAAATGTCATAAGAATATAGCTTAATTATATAACATATGATTGCCAAAATAACCTAATTTGGAAGGTAGAGGCAGAAAAAATAGAGTATATTTTCATAATTTGACATTTCGATTATATCAGCAAATAGAAACACATAAAGTGTGGTCAAAATACTTCGAATTGTTAGATCTACAGGCAAATTGCATGTGTATCAAGGTCAAAAGGCCAAATCACATGATATTCACTCTCCCCATTCCTGCTACCGAGTAAACTGCATGTTTGTTGGTTGGGTTTTGATTTCATTCATCTTGGATCTTGCAGCTGTAGCCCATATAAAGCAAAACATTACTACAAAATTTTTTCTTGAAACTTAGTGAACTTGTCATAGAAACTCATTCTTTGTTAAGAGGAGTATACAGTAATGTTTGTAAAGTGGTCAGATTTTTGAGTAGTTAAAAAAGTTCAAAGAGGTCCAAGAAAATGAAGACAACCAACATTCAAGATGACCTATCATTTCAATCAGATGAAAATATTGGTAATTCGATGCAAAAAGATTGTCAGTTGAGTATATGTACAGTTTCCAAAATTACAGAAATCAACAAGGATTCTGTTCAGCAGATTTTCCAAGAAAACTTCAACGCGAAGAAAGTTATTTCAAAACTATACCAAAAAATGCCATTTAAACAAACAGAATTTTAAATGAACATTTGTGATGACTTTGAAAATCATTTAAAAAAATTCTAAATTACTAGAAAGAATGATAATGTAAGATGAAAATTGAGATATTTTACTTATGACTTGGAAACTATCAGCCAATGCATTAAGAGTCCATATTCCTTATAAAACAAAAGCTCAAATGAACAAATCAAAAATTCAAAGGAATGATGATTGTGCTTTTAGATATCAATGAAAGGGCATATGTAATTTGGATACCTGTTAGTCAAACTATGAATCAGCAGTATTATCTTCCAACAACTTGCTGTGAAAGGGTAAGGAAAATTGAGGGAAGAAAGAACCATGGGTTCTTAAATAAAACAATACACAATTCTGTACAGTATTGTTTATGAACATCCACATTATTCACCTGAATTTACTCCATATGCTTTTTTTTCTTTCTATTCTATAAAATCAGTACTAAAAAGGGAAAGATTTGAGGCAGTTAGAGCTGCAAAGGACAAAACAATGAAAACTATGAACATACTTTCTAAAAATGTCTTTCATCACTGCTTTGATTAATGGAAAAATTCACATATAGCAGTGCAGGTATCAAAGGAGATAAGTACTTAAGAGGACAATGTTTAAATTGTGAAGAATAAAAAATAGTTTATCTTTGTAGGATTAATCTGGTTTTCATTTTTAGCCACACCCCATAAGTAAAATACGATATGTAGCAGATAACAAATAAAAAGAATATAGTTTTGTAAAAAAATATGTGGAAAAGTTTATTAGAATAAATTATTATAAATAGCAAAATTCTATAAAAGCAATTAAGTGACAAACTTACTTCAATCCCCCAAATACAGGCACTATGATACAAATATGAATGGGATTTTCCAACTTTTTTAACATCTTTGATATCCCAAACATACAAGCTATGATCATTATATATACATGAAACCTGAAATATAGATTGAAATTATAATAACTGCATTTCAGACAGAAAGTTAAAATACTTTGCTGAACTCAAAAAGATGATAAAAATACCTTTTTATGAATCTCATCCAAAGCAATGGCAATAGTATCAGGATATTTGGCATTTGACAAATGAGATGAAGCAGCTTTGCTAAAATCATTTCAAAAATATTATTTTTAATAATTACCACAACTAAAGGGAAAAGAAATGAATGAAATTAAATGCTGTCAAGTAAAATCGTAAAACTTTCAAAAAATTTCAATATAATTATTTATTTTAAATAAAAAAATAAAATGCTTTAATATTACAAATGGGAGACAAAATACAAGGAATAGGGATAAAATACAAGTTTACTACCTATCATTATGAAAATGGCTGTTATAATTTTTTCACTTATCATAAAAACACTGGTTTCTAATCTTTCTTCTTTCTGTATTTCCACAATATATATATGTATAAGAAAAATGAGAGAGAATGGAGGGTAATATTATAATTTAACCAATGAACTGCAAAACAATGCAAAATATTTTTGGTTGTACTCATTTGTATATTTATTTATTATGGTTCAACAATACTTTTTATTAATTTCAAATAAAGTTAAAATATTTATATGTATATACAAAAAATACATAACAAAATATATGTAACATTTTAATTAATCTAACTCTTGGGCTTGTTGATCAGTAAATTTTTTTTAAACTATGGCATCGCTGAAGATACTGCAATTCTTAATTTTTTTTCAATTACCAAACCAGATCATATCAGTACTTTGGCTTTAAAACAATCCCAGCAGAATAACCAATCTCATAAGCAAGCTGTCAATCACAGAATTAATTAATTGCAAAGATTGATTCAATTTTGACAGCATTAATTTGATGGCAAAGTTTTACAAAATCTCATGTTACCCTTGGAGGACATGCCCCACAAATTGGAAAATAGTGTTTCAAATTTCTAATTTTTTGTTCAAAACTCAGGTATGTTTTCATTTAAAAAAATACATAGCCTGAATAATTGAGCCTAAAATACCAATATAACTAAATTTAAAAAACATTTTTAAAATTCTTTTGTTTATTACTTAAATGTTGAAATTTTCTAGTTTGATTTTAAACACTATTGGTGATTTCTAGAATATTTGTTTCAATATTGACAGTATAAATAATTATCACAAAATCAGTGAGCATGTAAAATAAAATGCCACATTTACACATGCTTACCTCCCAATTAATCCATTTGCAACATTGACACCTAACACATGAGGTCTTGGCAAGGTAGATATAAAATTAAGATTAAATGGACTAAAACATCTTATAATTCCTTCTGCACAACCAATAATTATTAAATTTTCACTAACAGAAACACTGTTAGCACTTGTTGTCTGAAAAGAGACGTGAAACATTTTTAAAAATATTACTATTATTTTGACGTTATTAAATGTTGATAATCTTTTGAAAAATTGAAGAATTTTAAAGATTTATTGAAATTATTTTCTCAAAAACTGTTAAACAATTTTGGACAATTCTAGAAATATAAGGGTTTTTTTTCATCAAAATTATTAGTAATATTATATTTTAAATGAATCTTATAGTACATATTTTCAATCAGATTAATAAAATTCTTAGCATTTTCCCTAAAATTATCAGAAATACGACAAATTTCAAAACATGAAGTGTAACATTAATATTTCAAATCTTTAAAAATTCTTGATATTTAAGCTGATAATTTATTTCTATGTTTCCCAAAAGTTAATTTTCTTTAAAAAAAAAATTTTTAATTTGAAATAGATTTATTTCCAATGAAATTTATTTAAGGTTAAACTTCAAATCAAATCAAAGATTTTCACAAACTAAAAATCAGATTTACATAAATATTTACAATTAAATTATATTCTTTTTTTCCTTTGTCTGAATAAATTTCATAAATTATATCACTACTTTATATATAATTACAGAAATACTGATTACAAAAATGCTATTTATATTAAATAATTGCCTTCCTTATGATGATTCATTTTAAACAAAAATCATTGATAAAAAGGCAGAAAAATAATTAATTTTGGTGCAAAAAAATCAAAGTAATTTAAAAAGTTGTTTACCCGAAGTTCAACCCACTTGTCTAGGAGACGACGACTATTAAACTCACACAGAAGGCCAGATTTGGTGATAGCATAAGTGCTTTCTGCCATTTCTCCCTTACCACAAGCAACATCACAGAAGTAATTGTTGCGTTGATCTCCCAAAATGGCAGATCGGCCCATCAATGGCACAGGTTCATGTTTATACTGTAAAAATTGATTATTTAAATAATAATTTTATATAAAATTAAATGCATCCAAAAAATTGAGATACAAACATTGTTTTTTAAAAATAAATGTAATTAACTTTATAAAGTTGATTTTAATTATGGAATTAGAGTTTTTCACATCAAAGCATATTTTTTAGTAATAAAATTTAGAAAAAGAATAAAAAACTACATTGAAAGTATTGTCGACTTGGTTATATTTATCTGCTTCAGTCATTTTCTGTTTTCTTTAGTTATTTTGATATCCTTGAACTGTAAAGTATGCACACAAATTTCATGTCAAGAGATTATATTTGTTTATATACATACATTACAGAAGCAATTCTTTCCCTAATGTATTTTTTTCAAAACAACCATATACTTAAAAAGTGATTTTGAGTTGAGAAATTTGAATATGACTATAAGCCCAAATTGAAGTTTTTAAATCACCATTCATTGCTTCATAAACATTCATTGCTTCCCTTTTTTGTGTGTGTAGGTGGGGGAAGGAATTTAAAACTTGCTGAAATATATATATATTTATGTAAATAGAATTATTATGAGACCTATCATATTGATTTCAATATACTAATAAAGTAACTTATGAAGCAAAATTAATTTGCACAAAGTTACTAAACTAAAAAAGTATTATTAATACTAAAATATAATTGCCCAATTTTTGGTTAAAAAAAAAAGCAGAAACTTATTTGTACTCCTTTTATATTTCAATAACACAGAACTAGGGTTCCTTTTACAACATTAACATGTTGTGTAATGTAAACTATCAGAATTTAGAGCAATAAATAATACATAGAAAACGCTAAACATTTAAAGCGTAAAAGGAAAATGAAAGCGTAGAAATAAGCAAAATTTAATATGAATAAACATTAAAATATCCCAGAACTTTTTTTTGGAAAGTCTCACAAAATGCAGAAAATTACAAATAAAAATAATATAATTAAATCTTATTTAAGAAGAATTTTATGAAATTAGAACATATGTGCTCACTATTTACCATAAAAAATGTCATTAATATTTTTTTATTGATAAAAATATGTTCAAGAGATATACAACAGCTATGTTTAGATGACTGAATATCCCTTTTTGAGGACATACAATAATTCTTGATTCAAAAATTATTTACTTTTATGAAAAGAACTAGCAATGGGTATCTTTTCTTATACACTTAAAATAATACTTTGCTATGCAGCAGTTTTTATTGCTAAAACAAGGTATGTTATTTAGCAGCTTTTTTGTTGAGCAATACTATGCATAGTATTGTTTTGAGAAACGCGTATAGGGTTGTAAATTTCTGGATATTTGAAAACTTACTATGATATGAAAAGATGACAAGATAGCATTATTTCTAACATAATATAGTTAAAAATTTTAAATAATCAGAGCTTACTTTGGCAGAGCGTGAATATTCCAAATACCAAAACTTAACATGTCTGTTTCCTACTGTAACAAAATAATTTCCATTTGATGCAAATGAAAGAGCTTTGACCTAAGAAAAGCACAAAATTCAAAATTTGCTAAGAATTAAAAATAAAAATTATAAACAATGACTTATTTGTTCATTACAATAAAGTTAACACATGGAAAGACAATAAATTACAATATTTTCTGTGTTTTTTAAATAAATCTTTTTACTTAGCACTGAAACAAGGAAATGTATGTCATTAAAAAGCAATTGAAAATTTCTATATTTAGATAAAATCATTTGAATTTTTATCCCACAATTCTTAAATATTCATGAAGTTAATTCTTATCTCCTCTTTAACTTCAATTATTTTAAATGGTTTTTATTTATATTTGATACTGAAACATCATTAGAATTAAAACTTAAAGAGTTAAGGCTTGCTTAATATGTAAATAGCAAGTTTTTTAGAATGTTAAGAATAGACAACCTAAATTCTGTGTGTATATGTGTACCCATAGATAATTTATAATCAAGACCATTTTTAATAGATGGAAATTTAGTTAAATATATAACCTGCACTCAAAAATTACTATGGTGGTTAGCTCAAATGGCCCATTCAAATTAAGCACAGTTACAATTACCTAAAAACAGTTAATACTATATAAATA
The DNA here is from genome assembly GCA_019973975.1 of Trichonephila clavata. Taxonomy (NCBI): domain Eukaryota; kingdom Metazoa; phylum Arthropoda; class Arachnida; order Araneae; family Nephilidae; genus Trichonephila; species Trichonephila clavata. The sequence goes on along the minus strand of BMAO01015189.1, from coordinate 115,807 downwards.
ATGAGAGGTTTTCGCATGCGGACATTGGCATGTGCTTTCTTCACCGAACTGGCAGGCTGACTGATTAAGCGTCTACACTGTCAGGAGAGAGTGCATTGTTGTCTGTCTTTTTGCCATTCGTTACACATTTAAGTAAAAAATACTTTTTATGTTTTAATTTGATTTAAAGGATTCTGCATGATACTTATTCCACTAGAAGTCATTTTTTACTTTAAAAATTAATTTTAGAAATTTTTCTTAAAAAAGAAAATTTTAGATTAGAACAAAATGGAAATAAAATTTTAATACTTTTTTTTACTAAAATTATTTTTCACTCTTTCACTGACTGCATGGTAATTAATTTAGCAGTAGTTTATAAAATAAAGTATTTCAGTTACTCATCAGAAAAAATGCACTTACTTTACAAGAAACTTTATTGGAAGCAACTTTAACATTATTTTTCCATTCCCATACATTAACTATCATATCATGCTGAGAGCCGACAGAAACAACATACTTGAGATTAGGAGAAAATGCCTGTAAAGATTTTAAAAATAAATACAGCAAAAAAAATATACATACTTAAAAATATGACAATATACAAATAATATTTAGGACTGGATTTTACTTACTACACAGTTGATTCCATATTTATGTCCTTGAAACTCTGCTACCTGAACCTTCTCTTGAACATCCCATACTCTAACATGTGGTTGATGACCACACTTGGAAGAAAAGTAAATCATTAACACTTGCATTTAAAAAAATATTAAACTAATTATGTTCTGAAATCAAAATATTGATATTTTTAAATTTCAAATACGAAAGTATTTTCTTTTTCTTTTTTTTAAAAATATATATATATAGTAATGATGGCATATTCATTTATCTCTGGAAATAAAATATTGTTAGCAAATATCTAAATCTTGATATGAATAACAAATTCAAAACAATATAATTCATAAAATAAAAATTGTTGGATAAAATGCACTCATTTACAAAATTTAAGCAACTTTAAATATGTTGCTGTAACTTAGTATAAAATCAACAGGGTGACATAAAATTCATAATGTAAAGGCCTAAAGAATTAAGTATAGTAGCAAAAAATTACTATGAAGCATATAATTGGGACAAAGCAAGAAAAAAGGCATTGGTACAAAATACTGTCTGGACAACAAACCAAAGCCCCTAAATAAAGGATATCCTCCCAATTATACTGAGCTTGTGACAGATCTATCTGTGTCCTTTCATTAATATGATCCTCTTGGAAAGTCTTTGGTCTATCAATGAGTTTATTCACAAACCAACACTCTAAATTGATTATTAACACTTGATTATTTAAATTAGGTTGGCTATATATAGTATAGGTTTTCAAGCTAGATAGAGGAGAGAAAGTGAGGAGATCGGACAGATTGCTACTGATCAGGTATTATATCCTTTTATAGTGTATTTTAAATATTTGATAGGTGAAAGAATTAAAGTGATGATTGATCACTAAAGTTTAATTAGTGTTCAGATAATTATGATAGTAGATTTGATCTTGAAATAGGAAGGTCAATATATATATATATATTTAAAGTCTTCTCATAATTCGTGCATCTCATTATTAATCCACATATTGCTTAGATTGAGAATATCTCTTCTTGTTGAAATTATTTGAATTGTGTTGCTAAATTGTGAGATCAATAAACAGATTGATTTTGGATATGGATAGGCTTCCTTCCTTTCCTCCCACATCTCTAGGTGGGAATGGGAGAACATCTCATTCTTACAACCTCCACCCTATTAAAATAGTTTCAAACCCCAACTGTTCATAACACCAAAGTTTCCAATAGCTCTTGAAGAACTGTTCTTTCTGTTTCTTAATGAGCAACTGAGTTAGCTATCTGGTTTTCTATACAGAACACAGTCATGTACCCTAAACATCCCACAATTTTAATAAGATTTTAATCACTAATCCCATGCATTTTGCGAGAAAGACCTTTCTCTAAAACTACTGCAAAATTTATGCCTAAGCTGTTGTCAACAGAACAGAAAGAATCTATTGTTCTAGGCAAATTATGCAATTTTAATTGTTTCCCAATCTTTCTATTCACAAGACATGGATTTGTGTGATATCTGGTTGTTTTTGAAATTGAGAATATGCTGTTTTGAGAATGAGATGAGATAATGTAAAATGCAATGTTAGAAATAAACACCATTCCAAAAGAAAGTTCCTGGAAGTATTTTCAGCAGTGGAAGGATCAGTGTGGAGGCTTAACGAACCTTTGGATCGATAAGTCTATTTTGAATGAAATTAGGGTCCCATAATTTCCTTATGTAAGTATTATATTTCCCTGGTCAAGTACTTTTTAGACAGCTCACCTAAGCTGAAAAATGCAAAGCTTAAGCAAAATAAAATCAAACCAATGAATGTATAGATTTTTTAGCAGAAATATATAGCCAAAGTAGTTCCTCAATATAACTAAATATTGAGAAAAAAATATTTCATATATGTTTATAAGTTGAATTTTACATACAGCATTAATAATTACCTTAATATCAAACATTTAATCAGCTTTAAAAATAATCTGAAAACCTCTTTCAAAAGAACAATCCTATTAAAATACATATGGAGAGGGGAGAAGAGAAAAAAAATGTATTCACCCCCCCCCCCTTTAGTATAATGAGACTTTCACTCTGATATAACTTAAGATCATGAAAAGCAATATCTCTATTTTTAAAATAAGCATAAAAAGATTGACAATGGACATACAAATATTAGAAAAAAAGGTTTTATAGATTTAAAAAATATATATATTTTCACTTACTTCTCCTGTTGCCAAATATTTTCCATCAGATGAAAATGCAAGAGAAGTGATAGTCTTTTTGGAACTACTGAGTATATGGCCTTGTTTATTTTTTCTAACATTATATACAACAACAACACAGCTGCAAATAAAAGACAGAAAAATATATAAATGTTTTTAAAATAACCAATAATTAAATCATAGGATTTGTCAGTATAATAAATAGGAAATAAGTTGAATACAAACACACAAAGAAATAGAAACAAATTCGAATTAAATAAGCATTAAATGTTAAGCAAAATAATTATTTATTATTATTCTGAGCAGAATAAGGAGCTGTAATTAAAAATATGGATTCTTGATGAATAAAAATGAAGAATATATATATTAATCAATGTAACACAAGCAATTACTCTCTTAAGGCATAGCCAAAAATTGCTCACAGAAATCAAATTTAAATTTAGAACATGAATTATATAATAAACATAACATTTAAATGTATCTATTAATAGTTCTATTAAAGCCTAATCTCCTTACGATGACTTGATTTTCAGACATGACAAAATTCCTTACCATATACTCAAAAAATCATCAGAATATCTATATTTTCAGCATTGTACATTATTATCTGTACTATTTGGAACTTTTTATATACAATATTAACTTGCTTTTTTTCGAACCTTTAAAATTTAATAACAAGTCCATTTTACTTGAGATTATGGATGTTACTCCTTTGTCCTTTAATATTGATCCTTTAATCATATAAAACTTCATATTGCTGAACTAGAAAGCAATATATAAAATAATTTACAATAGAACAAAATAAGTCGATATCAGTTTTTTTAGAACACTTGTCCAGTCAGCAAATGTTTGACTATATTTAATTGATAAAATTTTGTTTCAAACAGCTAACTAAATATATATATATCTATATATAAAAAGGTGAAAAGCGACTCACTCACTCACTCACTGACTGACTAATCACGATATCTCCGAAACTGTTCCTACTACAGACTTGAAATTTGGTAGACATGTTCCTTTCATGGAGTAGAGATAAGCTAAGAATGGATTTTCCGAAATTCGAAACGCAAGGGGCGTTATGGGGGGAGGGGGTGTTAAGGGGTGTTATAAATAATTGTTCCTGTTTTTACACTACTCAATGTACAATCTTGAAATTGGGTAAGCAGATTCCTTTCATAGAGTAGAGATCCACTACAAAATGGGTTTTGGGAAAATAGCCCCCCCCCCAAGGGGTGTTGAGGGGGAATAAGGGGCGTAAAAGATAAATACATTCGTTTTTAAAATACTTGACCTACCGGCTTGAAAATTGGTAGGCATAGTTCTTTCATGGAGTTAATATCCGCTACAAAATGGGTTTTGGGAAAATTGACACCCAAGGGGTGTTGAGGGGGGTTAAGGGGAGATATAAATAATTATTCCGATTTTTAAACTATTAGACGTACAGTCTTGAAATTTGGTAAGCAGATTCCTTTCGTAGAATAGAGAATGGCTACAAAATGGGTTCCTGGAAAATCAACCCTCAAGTTTCATTTCGGGGGATTAAGGGGTGTAATAGATAAATATTTCCGTTTTTAAACTATTCGATCTACTTGCTTGAAAATTGGTAGGCATGTTCCTTTCATGGAATAGAGTTCCTCAAACAAAGAGTAAAACAAAAATCGACACCCAAGGAGGGTTGCAAGGGTTAAGGGGAGTTATAGGGAAAAAAATCCTGTTTTAATATTGTTAGATCTGTGTACTTGAAATTTGTTAAGCATGTTCCTTTTGTTGAATAGGGATCCACTAAGAATGCATTTGACTGGAATCAACTCCTGGGGGAGCAAGGGGTTACTGGAGCGTGTTGACAAAAAATTTCTTTTTTCGTACAAGAACTATAATAATGGAATTTGGTTTACATTTTCTTTTGTTGAATTTAAATCCGCTAAGAAAGGTTTTTGGGAGAACGACTCTCAATGGAATTACGAGGGGGGGGGGTATTGATAGTAAAATTTTTGTTTTTACTCTATTAGATTTAGATTTGAAATTTGGCTTCCATGTTTATTTTATGGAGTAGAGATCCACCTAAAATTGGTTTTGCGGAAATCCCTTTTGTTATAGGGTTACGAAAGTGTAAACATCATTCTGTACTCAATTTTAAAGAATATTAGATAATACAAATTAGTAGTTCTGTCCTTTTTTTTTATCAAGAGGGGAGAGTTACAGGTATAAGTATATATTTTCTATACAATAGAATTCTTAATGCTAGGACAGATATCAATATTTTATATATATAAACAGATATATTTATAAAACATCATGAATTACCCAGCGAAGTGGGAGGGTAACGGCTAGTATATATATACACACACATTAAATGGATTTTCTCTAAACATAAAAAAAGAAAGAGTAAAAAGGCGGAGAGGAAAATATTTGAGTTGAATTAATGTCACTTAACAGCAACACGACTGCTATTAACAACATACCTCCTACTTTTGATTAAAATACATACTTCAAAGCAACACAAGAGCTATTGGTGGCAATTCCAGTAATTTTGAACCACGACTACTTGGATGAAGTCTCATACCTTCGAACAATGTTCAGATGACATGAGTTAATTTACATTTAGTTAAATATTATGCATTACAAAGTAAGGTCCACTTCATAAGCATGGATTCATTCTGTTCTATTAATTCTACTTCTTTCAACAAGCTCAAGTTCTTTTCCTGAAGTTATTTATACAATTTCAGTGATAAACATTAGGTTGAGTTTAGGGGGTTTAAAAACATATTCTCTTTCAATAGACCAACTAATTTTTAATTTTCACAGCCATAAAGATTATCTCTCTCTCCATACTTTTGCCTTCATTTTTTTTAAGTATCCCACCTCCATAAAAGTAATCTATATCTGACACTGCACAATTTTTTTTGCTAATAACTGAAGTGAGCTGTGATTTCTAGTTTTAATATATAACAATATTTTTAAAAGGCAGTCAACAAGAGAGATTTATGTCTTGAGTAGTGAAAGAGGTTTTTGTATTGATTCTTATAATAGTGGCACAGTTTTAACTTGAGATACGTACAATTTAAACTCAAGAGTAAATATCTGGCTTGCAAATTCATTTAGTTACATCTCAAATTTACTTACTCATTCTCATAACTGTTTTGTCTATTATACCAATCAGGCAAATTAATTATTTAAATAAAAAAAACGATTCCTCTCTTAATCTGCAAGTGTCTGACTCATTTTGATTAAAGGCGTTACTTGAGTCAGTTAATCAAATTAAGTCTCATCTCACAATAATACATGAATTTTTTGCAAATAAAACATGAAAAATTACAATAAGTTTCTCAGAGATTAATTACTAATTTAAAACACATGAGGAGCAGATTACGGGTTCACAGACAGAATGTCCAATACCCCAACAAAAATCATCAATGAATTTATACTTGAAGGAAAGTTAGGTTGATTTCAATGCTATTACATGTACCCCCCAACATAATAATTTAATTACTACATGCATAAAAATATGATATTAGGATTGCATATAAATAGATACACTTTTTATCAACAGCTTTATTAAATAATAAAGAAAACTCCATTAAATTAAAAATAAAATGTTAAGTGTGAATTCTTAGTACTCCTAAAACAGAACAGATAAAAGCTGTAATTTTTTTTTAATATTCCAAAATCAATGAAATCAAAAAATAATTCATATTAGTTACCCAGCAGTATATGCGACGATACCAGAATTAGGATCACAGTCAAAAGCAGCATTATTTGTTACAGTTAAGCCTAGTACCTTTTCTAATTTCACCTGAAAAAAATTGGATATAATGTGTAAGAAAAAAGTTGAATAAATGCTTTTATCAACAGTAATTATTTTAGTAAATAAAAATTGGACAGTGACATCTTCGAGTTCTACATACATGTTTATAGATATATATTGATAAATTTGGTTATTTTCCCCACACAATTGGCAAAATTATCCAAATGTCCTTCTCTCTCTCTCTCTCACAATCTTTTATAAGTTAAAAATACTTTATAATTATGTAAATTCTAAGACTATTACACAAAGTATTACAATGTAAACAAAAAAAAATACTGGATTCAGAATGTCACCATATGAATTATTAGTACTCAGAATCTCTCAATTAATTAAGATATATAATTTTGTTAAACACTATAAATTCACTATTTAAATATGTGAATTTATAGTGTTATAGTTTCAATGTTATGTAACGAATTATTTAATATTTAAACATCTTGAATAACAAGATTATAAGTACAGTTTTTATAAAATGATAAAATTAAAATGTGACAAATGTAAAGATAATAAAAAATATATATATATATGAAAAACATGCAGGTATTTGTAATAAATATCTTCTTATTATTATTTTGGGTAATCATATTATACAGTGAAAAAGTCAAGAAATGCATAGAAAATAATATTTAAAATAACAACAGTATATGAAATTCAAATCCGATTAGTACAATATTGCATCATACAAACTTCTCAAATGTGTAGGTTTAAGAATATTAATAGAAGACTAAATATATCAGGAAATAATTATCCTTTTTTGTTTAGAATATTGCCTTTCGTGAATCTTTGATAGCCTAATAACAAACATTTCAAAACATGCTTATAATGAGTTTTGAATGCTGTATAATCTTATGAAAACATCTCTATCACTTCTAATTAAAGGGAAAGGATTTGAAGTTAAAATATGCAGAAAATGAATTTTACAACTGAAGGCAATATAATATGTACATTCAATAACTTATGGATTTTCTCTTGTCCCTTTCCTTGAACAAGCAGAAACTTTGCAAATGTTGACACATCTTCGGCTAAACAGTTCTTTTCTAAAAGATACCAAAATGTTTTGGACCATGACTCAGAATTGATAACTCATCCCTTTATGTGCTGACTGCGGTGCCGCAGGGACTGGGTTCGAATCCCGGAGAAGGCATAGATGTTTGTGTTGTAATCCTTTCTTCTGTCTGTGTTGTTTACCCCCGTGTTATACGTTCGGTGGTGCACGGGGTCTATAAATGTTAAAAAAAAATCCCTTTATGTTAACCCTCCTAAAAAGGGGGGGGGGAGAAATTTTGCTCTCTTATCCAGCACATTGAATTGGGACGTTTTTGCAGAATACTAATTTCATTTAATTAATCTTATTTCACATGAAAGTAATTCCGAATATTTAAATTCAATGTGATTTCATGAAATTATACTTTACCTAGCTTTTAATGCTTTGATTTTAAAACAAAAGACACCTATTATCATTTTTTTAAAAAATTTGAATAAAAACATGTGCAAAATATAATTCAAAGGGGCAAGTGACACGACATAGCATTTTAGATTTTATTACTAGTTATAAAACCTCATATCATTCAAAATTATTTATCAGTTTAAATAAATCCAAGAAAAATTGTTTCCCCATTTTTCTAATATCGTCGGTCTAGTTATCAGAATGCATATAAATATACAAAATACCGAAATAAGGCTTTTAATGCCCCCTAGTGGAGTATTTTGAAGTCTCTCTCTATCCATTGGATTACTTCACATGTCCTACAAAAATATCGATCGCTAATTTGTTATGACTTAATAGTTGATCCCATTTATCTTCTGCATAGTAAAAATAAACAGATTTTACTTGCTCCTGTAAAGTTCATCCAGAAGGAGTTACGCATTCTGGTAATTAGGCCGACGATATTTGAATACATTTTACACTTCCTGATCATTATCAACCAGTAGAGAATGTAATGTGTATAGCAATATCTCTCAATTGCATACTTAGAATATATAACAAACATATTTAAGATTTTTTTTTTTTTTTATTAACCTTTTCAAGACTAAGGGATACATTCTCTTTCCCCATTTGAATTCTAGTGTGATTGTCGTATTGAAGTATAACTTTATCTCCACTACTTTATACAACTACTTTTTTAACGTTAAAAAATAAATAAATATAATACGTTTAAAATATACAAAGAAATTGATCATACACAGATGCTAAGAATAGGCAATCAGTCATCTGGCTCAGAATATTTACAGGAAATGTTTATAAAAAATATATGCAGCTTTAAAAAATAGTAAAAAAATGCTTCATGTAACAAAACAATACAGATCAGAGGTACTCAACCTTAAGAACCGCCGGGCCACTTACATATGACAGGTATTTCACGCGGGCCGCAAGCGAGCGAGAGTGAATATTAACATCTCTCTATTCAGTTAGTTACACGACGGCTTTTAGTGACGGACCTCGTAATTTTGAACCACGGTCAAGTGACGAGGACGGCACCTGAACTGGCACCCCCACCCTCTCCTAACAACCACACCACACTAACGGGAGGACGTTTGAGCCTCGACATATTTGACGCGCATCGGCCCCCTCTGCAAGGCGGATCTTCAGCGATACTAAGCTCGAACTCATGACATGCCGGCCACGAGTCCGTTACCTTTACCACTAGGCTACCGCGGCCAACACGCGGGCCGCAACATGAGGATAACGGGAAGAGAACGCTATCAGACTAAAGCAATATTGGACACAATTAAATTGAACCAAAATGTTAAAACTCATTTTTTAAGCTTTTATTTTAATATTATATTGATTTCTCTATTCAAATACACACACACAAATATTTACTTTTATGCGTTTTTTACTGAGTTATATCGTAATTTCGATTTGCTTTCATCCCTGACAAAATCCCTTATTTACATTGTACTATAAAAAAAGCATTAATAGCAAAATTGATATATGTAATTGCTTGATTGGTAGAATTTTCAGGTAAATTTTTAGGACATTGTTCTTAAATGGAATTTTTTAGAGCAATGGGCCTAGACCGGGCCCACTTAGAAAAGGCCAGCGGGCCACATGCGGATGGATGGCCGTAGGTTGAGTACCGCTGATATAGATCAATGAAAATCATAATTCAAATGATCGTAAAAACCCGATTAATAAAATATTAATTTCAGCTGTATCAAGATGAGAACTTCTCAAGGGTAAAATAAAATGTAAAAAAATATTACGTACAGACAGTATAAAAAATAGAATATTTTAAGAGTCAAAACATTTCACAATTTAAAATCATGAACGAAAATTTTACAAAATGATTTGCTTTTAATAATATATGCAAGCGAATTTATTTTATGTGACAAATATTCCAAACCTATCAAACAAGAAGTAAAGAGTTCTTGTTTGAAACAAAAAAAAAGCACTTGGGTTTTAACATGCTGAGACTATTTGAATAAAAAGGCGATTAATTAAAAAAAAATTAAACGAAAACACACAGCAACAATATGTAGTACAAAGAAAATTAATTCGAAAAATAATTTGATTTTAAAATAAAAAGTTCCAGTAAATTCTTTCCTAAAATCAAACCTTTGAACAAATATTAATGACAAAAACCAAAAGAAGTTAACTTCAAAATGAGTTTCGGCTCAAAAATATTAAAGGATAGTAACACTTTAAAAAAAAATTATATCGTAAAATAAGGTTTAATTGTCGTGAAATTATTTAAAAAACTTTTCCTTTATAGGATTTTTTTAAAAAAATTAAAAAGGACTACCAGAATTCAAATAAATTTAAGTTAAATGTAAAGTCTATGGATTTGGACCAAATGTATGTATGAAACTATTTTTATCACGAGTAAAATTAATCAAAATAATGAAATTTTATAATGTGTAAAATCTCGAGGACATATGTAAATAGATAAAACCGTTGATAAAATTTGTAACCTAATTTAAGACATTAAAAAAAAATGCGAAAAAAAATAAGTTTCTTTCCTCAAGGACACCATATTAATGACATTCACAACGAGTTGTGACCTTTCGAGAAGATGCAACACGAAATACATGGCAGTTACACGCTTAAAAGTTAGTAAACAAGTTCAGGGTCTACAGATCGGATTCGAATCAATGCTTGACAAATTAACTCTTGGAAAAATATTGGAAATTTGTAATCCTTAAACGTTAAAAAAAAAAAAAGTCACTGCACACCCAGTGATCGAATTCTTTCAAGCGCAATATTCTATCGTTACGCTTAGTGACTTTCGAATCTTCAAATTTGAATCTTATGGCGAAGATGATGCTTGGTTAGCTGGAAATGTGTTCGTAATGTGCCTTCTAAATATTTCTCCCGAAAATTTACTGGATTCTTCGCAATACTCTGGGTTTTTCTTATAATTTCTTAAAAGGGATCAAGAGGTTATCTAAATGGGGTCAAGAATGTAATCCTTTATGTTTCGTTCTTACACAAAAACAACACACGAGGTTAAAAGAAACCCTTTTCGTTTTCTCGAACCAAAGTCAGCCTTTGTTCTTCACCACAAAACCTGGTACAGTGTCTGATTTTTAAATTAAGACTGGCTTTTCGAGCAAATTATTTCAAGGGCACCAGAAAAGAGGTTAGGTATTCAACACATTTAACTGTTATTTTACTGCGCGTGTGAGAGAGAGAGATCGCAAACAAAATCGTTGCAAAAAATATCTTAGTTATCACGCACGCACACAGAATTCACATTCACGATATCTAGTGTGAATAAGTTAGTATTTTTCTACAATTTATGCAAGAGGGGAAAAAATTCTTAGATCGAGAAATAAAATAGATAACTCTTTTTGCGCTATAGATAACTGTATTTAAAAATTTAAATTTTATATATTTTTTTCAGGCAAATGCATTGTTTCCCCCTTAAATTAATACTAATACACATGCGCATTTTTTCATACTTTCATAAGAACATACTTTCGATATTTTACGGGAAGAAAGTAGGAGTTTTTCAAAAATAAAATAAACTCTTATTCTCAATTACACGCGCCCTATAAATCTAAGCTTTTCTTTGTAGAAAGAGAGTGAGTGAGTGAGTGAGTGAGTGAATATTAACGTCGCACTGATTAGCAACACGAGGGCTTTTGGCGACGGTCCGCGTAATTTTGAACCATGGTCAAGTGACGCGGACGACACCTGAGCCGGCACCCCCTCTCCTAACTACCACACCACACCAACGGGAGGACGTTTGAGCTCTCGACAGATTTAACGTGTATCGCTCCCCTACACGGCAGGTCTTCAGTGGTACTTGGATCGAACTCATGATATGTTAGCCATGATCCGATGCCTAGACCACTCGGCTACCGCGGCCATTTGTAGAAAAAGAGAGCAAATAACTTGAATTTTAAAATTTCAAAATTCACGGCCGTATCTAATTAAATCTGTTTTAGCAGCAGAGAGAAAAGCAACAAAGATACAGTGGGTACAAAAAGTATTTGCACACATACATTTTTGATCACAATTTATAAGAAAATGCATTAAGAAATACAAAAATTGGCATTTTAAAAATAAAATAAGCCTATTCATTTAAATTAATTACAAAAAATACAATAATGTTAATAAAAAACATTTTTTGCAACAATATTAAAATATCTTATGTCAAAAAAGTATTTGCACACTCAACTCAACTTTAGCAAATTTGCATTTTTTTGCTAATTATATTTGACAGTCATCCCGCAGTAAATAACATACATAAGACTACTATAAAAGGAGGTATTGTCGAAACTTTATCAGTTGATTGTCGATTTCAAATTGTTATGGCACCTAAGAAATCTGAATTGCCGATTTCGTTGCGAGAAAAAATTGTTTCTCCACGTGAAAATGACCTAAGTTATCGAGAAATAGGTAAAAAAGTAAATGTTTGCTTCTCTACTGTTCGGTATGTTATAAAACGTCATAAAGAAAGAGGATCTACATCAAATAACTTGCGCTCTGGATGCCCAAAAACACTTTCACTGCGAATTAAGCGAAAAATCATAAGAGAAGCATCGAAAAATCCATTTGTTAGTGCAGTTACATTAGCCAATGATGTCGCTTCAACATCTGGAGCTCAAATCTGTGCCCAAAGTGTTCGAAATGTCCTGCGTGATGCACAAATTTATGGGAGATCTCCAAGGAAAAAACCTCTCATGACTGAACGAAATAGACTGAAGAGACTTGAATTCGCTAAGGAATATATCAATAAGCCAATTGATTTCTGGAAAAATGTCATATTCTCCGACGAGAGTAAGTTCAATATCTTTAAATCAGATGGCAGGAAATTAGTTTGGAGAAAACCTTGTACTGCTTTTCATACCAAAAATGTGTTACCTACAGATAAACATGGAGGAGGTTCTGATATGATTTGGGGGTGCATGGCTAGCAAAGGAGTTGGTAATTTGTGTTTCATTGATGGGAATATGACAACTCGAACCTATATTGATGTGTTGCGAGATAACTTGCCACAAAGTGCAATAAAATTGGGTATCAGTAATTCGTACTATTTTCCGCAAGACAATGATCCCAAGCACACTGCCGGTATAACACGTATGTGGTTGCTTTATCATGTACCCAGAAAACTTGCCACTCCACCACAATCACCAGACTTAAATCCTTTGGAAAATTTGTGGAATGCTGTGGATTTAAAAATAAGAAAAAGGAAGATTTCAAGCAAATCTGCCCTTAAACAATCCCTTATTGAAGAGTGGTCGAATACTGACCCTATTGTTACAGAAAATTTAATTAAATCAATGCCATCAAGATTACAAGCAGTAATAGATGCTAAAGGAATGCATACTAAATATTAGTTATTTGAAATTTGCTTAAATATTTTATTTCTTTTGTATTCATGTAGGTGTTGCAAATACTATTTTGACACGAGATATTTTAATTTTGTTACAAAAAAGCATTGTTATTTATATTATTGTAATTTTTCTGTTTGTTTTGGATGATTCAATTGGCAATACCAATTTTTTTTATTTCTTAATGCTTCTTTTTATGAATTGCAAACAAAAATGTAGGTGTGCAAATACTTTGTTTACCCACTGTAAATTTAATGTATACAAATACACCAAAGCAATAATATAAGCATAGTAGATATTTGGACTTCCTCAGTTTGAATTTAGAACTATACGAATGCTATTGCACACAGACGGGTCTCATAATTTTATATCACAATCCGATGGCGAGGATGACACTTGAATTGATATATTTCACCGCCCTTACTTCAGCATCCTGCCTCAAACAGACATATAGTATAATCCATCAAATTTTATTATAACTGGCAATCACAATTAATGTTCCCAGAAGTAAAAATTAAAAATTTATAGCGGTTATTGAAAACTTTTTCCTTTAAGCAATTTTAAATTTATTTATGAAATCGAAATGAAAGGATAGTCCAAAGGCTGAGGCTTATTTGATGTTAGAAAAAGTAAAGTAAATTTTAATTTCATTAAAAAAAGATAAAAGTATTTCGAACAGCAAGAAATAAAAAATTATGAATAAAAATGGCATCTTAAAATCACACAATTAAAAAGATTAAGTAAACAAATACACAAGTGAGTTTGATCTTAGGATAGGTCAAATCTCAAATAGGCTATATCTCCAAAAAGTCATTCTGATATTCAAAAATAAATAAATGAGTAAAATGACACGATATGGCGGCTTAAAGGGCCTTTATTATTGGAAAAACAAGACTTGGTAAACAATATGCCGACAAAGTAGTAGAAATTTAAAAGGAAAAATTTATATTTCAATTTCACAATAATTTGAATGAAGTTTTTTTTTATTGAAACAAATTTGTTTTAAAAAGATATTTGTATTCAATATTTCCTTACAAATATACATTTTCAAAAAGTCTAAGTTTAAAAAATTAATGAAAAATATATGAAGATAAAATAAACAATAATATTAAATAAAATTATTACTTAGAAAAAAGATCATGATTGACAAAATAAATAAACAGTCCTTGTATTGTATTTCTCCCAGATTTTGTATAAGATATTTATAAATTCAATTTCAACTGCAGCCACATATCTTTAAAAAACGCTTTTTTTTAAATAAAAAAAATTCTTAATATTAAATATTTTTTCTCAATAAACATAGAAACTAACAGACCTATATGAAGCAGTTAAGCATTTAAAGTAATTTTTTTTTTCAAAAAGCTGTTTAAAATTTTTTTATGTATATCTTTTTACAAATCAAATTGGAAAGTACATTATAATAGCTAAAACAATGAAAAAATTCATAATGCATTAATGGTGTAAAAAAAAATTGAGCGTTACATAACACTCATGTTTACTGTTTCAAACGCTAGGAACACCACTTTAACACCCGAGTTCCTTATTACTTTATTATACAACGAAATTGCACGATAAAATGATAAAGGACCATGCAAATAAATAAATATAACACCTTTTAATATAATAATTCCCGATAAATGCTAATCATCTAATTAAAGAATATTTTTTCTATGCATTTATCTCATTAATTGTATGAATTATTCAATTTACTAAAACATTTCACAACAAAAGTCACAAATAAATGCAAGGGAAGGGGACGTATCACAATATCGAATGGAAGAATTCATTAAAAATAAATGAAATAAACATTAAATACAGCTTAATAGCATCAAAGGATCAAGAGTAATGCACACACAACATAATTATATGTGAGAGTGGCGGGAAATTCTACCACGTTCTTAAAAGACAATTTTTAAAAAAAATTAAATGAAAATTAAACATTGAATTTTTGTTCAATTGGTTGTTCCTGCCTAAATTGATATCAAAATCTTAAGCCTATATGTCTAATAATTATAATATTTATTTTAAGACAAAAATTCACTTATTATTTCATTGTGCAATTTTCATAATTTTGTTACTTGAATATCCTCCTCGCACCATTCTGATGTCTTTTCGACAAAAAATTTATTTCCTTGTTTGAAGCATTTAATTTCCTTCTCTTAAAATTATGTTCCTACTGAACAAATAAAATATCCTAGAAGGAAATTTTTATCGGTTAAAGATGCTCATTTTTTGCAATTTTTTAGACAAATTTACCATTTATATTTTTGTGATTGATACGTCTTAAGAATTTAATCGGTAAATTTTACCCCATGAACGTATAGTGATGATTTCTTTTTTTTTGTTTTTTAATGAGTCTATATTAAATTATCTGACTATCCCCTATTGCATAACTTCCATTAAACGCATAGAGATTCATACTTTCAGAAATTGTAAAATAACACTTGAAATTAAAAAATATCGAAGAGAGACATCTTACCTCATCTAATGAATCTCCATTTCTGTAATATATAATCTCACTTTGGGAGGAGTTTATCATATCAACACCCTATGTAAAAACTGGCATATTATGCAAATGAATAGAAATAAGGAGAGATTTATACTATTATTTTAGAGGCAATTACTCCACACAAAGCAATCTGCCTGCTTGAATTTCTGAAAAAATATGCAGATTACTTTTTAATATTATGCCCATTGCACAGGAGAGCCGAAAATCATTTATCATGTTTTTTTACTGAATGGATAGAAAAGCATATTCAAACACACACTGCAAAATTACAACAGCTGCAGCACCGGTACAGGGTTTTGCAACATCCCCATGCATTTCCGAAACAAGGGCAGTTTCCGCACGCCAGGCGAGAAGCGAGATGTTGTTAGATCGAGGCTTTGACCCAGACTAACTCCCAATCGCAGCATACATGAGGGAGAGGTCTCAAGGGTAACTGGTTTCCTCTGGCATCAATTGGAAAAGTAGATTCGGATGAGGAAGGATTTGTGCGCAGAATCATTATTATTACCATCGGAGGCATGGATGAGAATCACATAAGGGTGATTTAAAAAGGATTTCTTAATGTTGCCGTATGTGCAAAAATGGAAATTTGGTGGGATCGTTCAGGCATGGAGAGAAAGAAGAAGCCCCAAAACCCATTTGCCAGCCAACTAGGATGGCAACTTTCACTCAAATTAGAGACCATACTTTTTAAATGAAAGTCTTGCAAAATAAATACACAAGTAAACACAACAAGTAGTTAAAATAAAAGAAATGTAATAATTGTATACCAAACAAAGAATTATCAAAGAACCATTAAGGCACATTCTAAACAATTTTCCTTAGTGCAACGAATTCGCATTAATGACCCAGCAATAAAAGATTATTTGAAGCTTTTTGTCGCCTGGCGTGAAAGAACGTTATGAATATAAACATGCATTATTTTTTCTACTTTTAATTGAATGCACTTTCATGTTGAGAAAAACTACAAAGAAATAGTGAGACATCTTTAATATGAAATGCTACATTTCTATAAATAAATAAAATTGTATTATAATCCTTCAAAACGCAATGGAATTCTTGAGTAATCTAATTAAATGGTGTATTTTTTTTACAATAATTGCGTGATGTTAGAGTAATAACGAATGTCTAAAATATAATGGTTGAATTTCAGGACTTCTTAGTGTGTTGATGATACTAACTAAAAAAATTACTTGGCGTTCCCATAGTGTTACCACACATAGATTTATTTAAAGGCATAAATCTTATTCTCCGAAACCCATCTCTTTCAAACCCTCAAGCATGTTTTCCCCCCAAAATTTCTTATCTTCAAGAAAGAAGTGATTTAAATAAAATTGCTCCTTTGGCACACCATACACTTTTCCCTCCTCTGTATTATAAAATGAAAATCATCCTAATCAATTGAATTTTAATTTAGGTAAGTCACAGGTGCAAAGTCTGAGAAGTAGAGAATAATGACGAAGGAGCGCGACATTTTTATCCACCAGAAAAAGGATTACTGTACTTTTATATTTTAATCTGATCCGGTAGTCGGATGATAATCACTTCTGGCATCGTCTTTCAAGCCTTTCACTCCATCGTAGTGAATGTATCACTGATGCACGCAGAACACACAACTCATAGTAAATTGCCTAAGTGCTTGTTAATTATCTCGATGTTTTCATGTGTTTTTAAAAAAAAGGTTTTAACGACATAATTTGATATTTAGTGTGGGTAGTGGCAATTCAAAAATTACCGAGCTAAAAAAATAGTAAAGTTGAAGGACAATGGAAAAAATATATTAAACAAGAAAAAATATGCTTTGAAATGATGTTGAGTAATTGTGTTTTAGAGAAAGACTACAAAAATGTTGCACTAAGAGAGAAAAAATAAAGATAATTGATTTAAACACAATGATTCTCAAATAAGGTTGTTCATATGTGCAAACTAATACTAATTTAGCGCAAATTTATAATTATTTAAATGCCGGCAGCATAAAGAAATATAGTAACTGAATTTGAAATCATTTCAGAAAGCATTTTTAAAGTTTCTCATTTCAAATATTTGAATATATATATATATATAATCCATTAAAATATACAAATAGTTATAAACCTAAGTATAAACAATCAAGACAGTAAGAAATACTAGCTACAGTTGAACATTAACTAATTCTTGGCCTTAGGAACCAAGATTGCAGGTTTAAACAAAGTTTTTTGACTAGTCAACCTTCACCTGTAATTTGCTTATACACTGGGCCATAGGCAAATGTAGAGATATAAAGAGAAATGTAATTATTACAAATAAAATGCAAATACTATTAATATATTACGATAAAATTTAATAGCCTACGTAATTACTATATTATAGAGTTAAAATCGATATATATATATATATTTATATAGTTAAAATTCTCTACTAAAGAGAGATGAATAACCGATAATTAAAACTGAAAAAACCGAATTGCAAGATATAAATATATATATAAATTCCATTTTTTTACAATACCGTATAAATACTTAAGGTATCCGACTACATTAAAATTGTGCAGAATTTGCCAAAAATTGACAATTGTTTTCTGATTTAATTTTATATGCTATTTTATTAGCTTCATAAAAATACCAAGTTTATTATTTTCCGTTCACTAAAACAAAAACTACAAGTGTTTTA
Source organism: Trichonephila clavata (assembly GCA_019973975.1). Classification (NCBI taxonomy): domain Eukaryota; kingdom Metazoa; phylum Arthropoda; class Arachnida; order Araneae; family Nephilidae; genus Trichonephila; species Trichonephila clavata. Next base: position 97,272 of record BMAO01015189.1, on the reverse strand, counting down.
GTAAAAGCAGGCGCCATTTAAGCAATATATCATACTTTAAAACGCGTTTTAATCGAAATGTGTTTTTTTTTGAAAATGTTCAAACAAGGACAGCAATTGCTCAAAAAAATTTTGAAAATAAGTAACTGAAATTTTTTGTGTATGTTCTGTATAATAGTAGAAGTGTTTTAACCGTCAGATTTATCAATCACTGTTTTATTACAAAGTTTACAGTCCCTTATGTGAATATAATCACTGTTTTTTCTAAGCAAATTTCAAATAATAACTGAGATAAAGTGCTCTAGTTTTTGTAAAAATTAAAATATCTCTTATACTGAAGGCCATTTCAAAAAAATAAATTAAAAGTAAAAAAAGTTTTTTAAAAACAAGCTTTTATTTAAAAGCGCTAAAAAGAATAAAATAAACTTTTCCTTTAAAACTTTTTTTACTATCAACTTATAACGTCATTACACAATTTATATGATATAAAAGCTTGTCGCAATATTTAAGTACTCGTATTTACTTAGTTTGAATTTTTAAAAATTAAAATCAGTCAGGTCAAGTTATTTATTTTACTTGTTTATCTACACAGGTAAATCTCGCGACAAGCTTTTATATCATATAAATTGTGTAATGACGTTATAAGTTGATAGTAAAAAAAAGTTTTAAAGGAAAAGTTTATTTTATTCTTTTTAGCGCTTTTAAATAAAAGCTTGTTTTTAAAAAAGTTTTTTTTACTTTTAATTTATTTTCATTTTTTTAGTTATCGCTGGACAGGCTTCTCAGCCTGTTCAACTCATTCAACGTTGGTTCGCCATCCCTGGTTTAGCTGAATCAGTTCTCGCAAAAAGGGTATTAGACGAAAAACACAATCTTTTTAAATCCGTAATTTTTAAGCAATATTTTCAATATTCGTGCAGATCTTGGGTAATATTGTTCTACATACGGAAAAAAGGTTTCGTGAGATTATCTTCATAAATGACAAAGTTATTCAATGTTTAATTAAAATTTTGACTATTTTTTGAAAAATCTTAAAGGATATATTATTTATTTGAAATATTTTGAAGGTAAGGGATATATTTCTCTAACATCTTCGAAGAAAAATCTAGTTATTTATTAAAAAACTTCAAAAGGCATTTAAAGATTTGTATTAATCAATAAAATGCTTAAAATTCAAACGCATGTTGTAATCAAAAAAGCAAGTTTTATCAACTAATGATAATTTTTTGTTGGACATTGAATATCTCCTACGTAAGAATCTATTTTTTTAATTGCTCAGGTCATCTTTAGAAACTTGATTTTGAAAAAAATAATTAACCATCGTATTATTTTTATACAGTCAGACCTCCATGTATAACGAATCTCTATTTTGGGAATTTCTCTATTTTAAGAACATTTTCCTGGAACCAAGCACATATTACTCTTTTCTTCGTAAAATAACTCCAAATTTAACGAAATTTTTCTTCGAAGATTCGGTTTTTCTCTCTCCTTATTTTTAAAACATTTCAAGTCCTTTTGCAAATTATTCTCTTTTGGCACATTTTATGGATATCAATAACCTTGAACTAGTTTTACAATGTGCCTAACTCATCTAAAGAAACAAAATTGCCGTAATTTTTCAAACAAAAAAAAATTAAATAAAATTAACAGATTCTATCTGTAATTAAATTTAAGGACACATGTGTCGTAGTGTGTTTAGATTACTGGTGATAAAATGAGGTATATGTAAATTACTTGCAGGCTTAAAATTAGAAAATTCATTTAAAAAATTCATTCATTTTAATATAAAACTAGCCGTTACCCTCCCGCTTCGCTGGATATTTCATGATGTTTTATAAATATATCTGTTTATATTCTGACAGACAGACAGACAAAAATTTTAAAAATTGGTTTTTTGTTATGAGTACCGTATATACTTTTAGTGCATTAAGTAAAAAGCTGCTAATTTGAAATTACAAACAGACACTTCAATTTTATTTATTTGTATAGATATAGATTGGGATTATAATAACTATTGTTTAAATGTGACTAAAAATGTAAATGAAAAAAAAAAGAAAGGATTAAAACTAACCGTAAAACTTATCAATTTTTTGTTTCTTGCATTACTTTTTACTTATGAAGCCTTGATTTATTATTTTTAAAAGTGCATCCGAAAAACAGCCGATGCTCTACTTAACTGAACAGTGAGATAACTATCATAAAAAAAAAATTATGGCACGCGTCAGCGTATTATCATGTGCGCGTAACACTGTTATGTCTCATGAAGAGCATCGGTCGCCAGTAACCAAAACGAAGACTTCATTAGCTCAGCTTGGCGTTCAATTTGGTGTTCCTCTTGGCATTCAGTTTCACGTTCACCCGTATAGTTTCCGTTCCCGTAAGAATACGGGAATAAAATATAGCCTATGCTACTCCCCGTTAATGTAGCTTTCCATTAGTGAAAGAATTTTTAAAATCGCACCAGCCGTTTCCGAGATTAGGCGGAACAAACAGACAGACAGACAAAAATTTTAAAAATTGGTTTTTTGTTATGAGTACCGTATATACTTTTAGTGCATTAAGTAAAAAGCTGCTAATTTGAAATTACAAACAGACACTTCAATTTTATTTATTTGTATAGATTATTTTTTTAATTGAAAATACATTGCATTTCTGGATAATATTTTTCTCTTATTGTTTTCCTAGTGGATTCCTTTTTGATGGGTAAGATATATAAAAAATGATCTTTCCGATTCTGTAATTATTTTTTGTCTGAGTTTCATAGATTAAAGTTAGATAAATTTTTTGAAGAATTTCCACAATACTCCATTTCAGTTTAACTTGGCAGCGTTGAGGAAGGTATTTAAAGTACCAATCTACTTGAAAAACAGCTTTACTTTTTTTGTTTTGGATTTAAATCCAAGTAAATAGATAGAAATTTGTAAAAAAAAAAATTGCATACATTGTAGAAATTAGATTATTTTTACGTTGTAGAAATGTAATTATTTTTTAGACAAAGTTAATTAATACAGTCAATAGCGCAACGTTATGAAATTCCAGTTTGGCTGAAAACCGATTTTCGACGCCAACTTTTGACATTGTTGTAATAATAACATAATTACAACAATGCAGATATATCGAAGTTGGCGCCCAAAACTAGTTTAACGTTTTTAATTAATAATTTTTTAATTAATTGCCATATCGGAATATAAATGGTCAAAACATGCATTGTCATCCAAACCAAACGTGTATACAAAATTTCAGCTCAATGTGGTGAAGATATCAGCTTCAAAATTGAGTTGCAAGATTCCACCTGAACAACACACATACATACAGTGTAAGTTAAATAAAAGCTTGTAATGAATAACATAGCAACACATCCGAATTGAAAATTTGTTCATAAACTTTTGGTACAGGATGGTATGTTATATTTTGTAAATATAACCCATTTTTTCACATTTTAGTAAAAATAATTTCTATTTTTCTTCTTAATTTTAGAATATTTTTTATAAAATTAAAACAAATCTAAAAAAAATCCCCATATCTCCATTTTTTTTTTTTTTTTAAATTGTCAGAAGTAGTCGGATGACTTGGGTACAAATTATTAGTCTATGAATATTACAATATTTGTGGCGTAGGAAATTTATGAAATAGAGTTCGGTAACTTTTACTTTCTGAAAGCATTGATTAGGTCCATGCAAAAAACAGATTAATTGATTTGATTTAATATATTATCTAGAGCAAGTGTTACTTATTGACAACGAGCACCACACTTTTTAATCACAATCAAACGATAAAGATGACATTTAAGCTGTTACCCCGCTTCCATAACTTGTAAACCACGAGATATTTGAGATATAGCTTAAATTAACGCGCAATACCCATCATAAATCCGTATCATGGATTGAATTTCTTTATGTAACACAATAAGAGGATTACTGACGATGAAAACACCTGAGTTGGTACGCCATATAATTTAGGGAATTCAAGATTTGAATTCACTGCTTGACTTGCGCAACCGTTGGCCATCAAGCTAGCGATCACGACCACAACGATTTTTTTTTATTAAACAAAAGAATTTAAAAGCATTTTATTTCCTTCTCCCTCCTCATAATGTCTTTATTGATAGCAATATGAAAGCAATTTATGAGTCGCGATATAAATAAAGATGAAAGTTTAAATAACGAAATTTATTTTATTCCTTTTTAATACTATAAATAAATTTTAATAAGTTAGATTGAGCTGTACATTACATTGAACATACTATAACATTAAAAATAATACAACGCTGAAAAAATACATTGAAAAATATGTAAATAAAAAGTTTTTTAAACACCCACAAGGATACTTTCCTTGAAATTTAAAAGCATAACTCAGTGGAAGAGGGAAATACCAAATTCAGAAAATTGAAAAGGAGCGAAAACCATGCTAATTTCCAGATCTTAAAAAATATTCAAATAATTTTTTACAAAAAAATTAAATTATCAGGCTTCAGTCTATTCCAAGGATTTTGAATTCCTATAGGAGTAGGCAAGAAATTGGAGGTTATATAATCCTTACTGCAAAACAGTTTCAGTTATGCAGATTCAGAGGAATATTTCACGAAAAAACCTCACATAGAAGTAAAATTGATAAACTTGCTAATCGCAAAACAATTTTACTGCTTACAAAAATATTTGAAGGCTTACTTGTATCAAGTTTACATTTATTATGTGAGTGTACTGTTTTATAAATAATATAAAAGAATCTTAATAACAAAGCAATTTTATTAAAAAAATGCATTTCGTTTAATTTAAAACGAAAGTGAATTCCGACAGGTATATAGAACGGCATATTATAAATAATGAGTAGTATTAGAAAGAATCTAATTTCTTTTTTTTTTGTATGAGTGTGTGTGATTTTAATTACTTAAACTAATAAACTTTCCACAATAATATCACCACACGTGAAAAGCGGAAGTGTTAAGGTCAAATGTTCAGTTCGCGAATATTAAATAATAAGAGTTTCAAGAAGGAAAAATGTTTTCTCTAAGCTTGCGACACAAGCAAGGAAAAATGAAAGTAAATGGTCTTTTTCGGCTTCAATGCTTAATGTGAGAAGTAATTCAATGAAAACTAAAGAAACAAAGTGAAACAAGTATAAAGTAGTACAATATTATAGCTTTTTTTCAGGAAATACGCAAGATAAATCTTCAACTATTTGCTTTTCCCCCAGTTATTTATTTGTGGTTTTTGGAATATTTTTTAAATGTGTCTCAGTTTTTACAGAATAATAGACGACTTATTTATTAAGTAAAATCAAGAACCATTTTAGAACCTGGGAAATGTTTCAGAAACGTATACAATAAATTTTAGATCTCTAAAATTCAAAATTTATTATTTTAATTATTTGCAAAATGCACGGCATTTATAAAAGGCGAATTCAAAACAAACCTATTTTAACGATTGAAATGGTGGTAAATATACAACAGTAAATTATTAAGTACAGCAAATAATTCGATTTGCTTTAAAAAAAACATACCTTATGTGCTGAAAGTTTTGACATTATCTAAAGAATGAGTATAAGTCAACTAACGTCCCAAAAAAGCAACACGAGGGCTGTTGGCAACAGACGTCATAATTTTGAGCCATGGTCATGTGACAAGGACGACACCTGAGCTAGCAACAGCCTCTCCAAATTACCACACCACGCCACAAAGGAACAATTTTGAGTTCAACAAATTTCACGAACATAAGCCCCTGCTAAAAGGCGGGTCTTTAGTGACAATAAGTTTCGAACCCGCGACTCGTCGACGCCAGCCACGCGCTCGTTAACATAACCCCTTGACTACCAGGTTAGATGGGGGGGGACACACACGCATTTTTATGTGTACTGGATTTCTGATAATTGAATTCTTTAAAATATAAAGTATATGTTCACAGAAATGGAAACTTTATTCTACTGACAATATTATGCATGACGAAATGAATAATAATGCATAGTAAAATTTAAGAACATACTTCTAGCAAGAGGTCCAGTAACTCGACAAAGGGTAAATATGACATTTCATAAAAAAAAAGATAAATGATTATTTAAATAATCTTTCAACATAAATGATGTGCAAGAGTTTTCATACAGCACCTAGTTTTTATTTGTAAGCATTATTTTAAGCCAAACGATAAACTAGTTAATTACATCAACTTAAAAATCTTTTTAGGTCGAATATTTCTCAGACTGTTAAGGTCAAAGTTAAAACGAGTTACGTAAAAAATTAATAGGCTGGTTTGATTTACATATGAACAGGATATTAAATCAACTTCACAACATAATCAACAATTTGCTTGTTGTTGTTTTCGCTGGCAATCTAACTTGGGTTAGTGTTACAGGATGGTATATTGAAAATAATTTTCTTGAAAACGCTTCGTTTATATTCAATAGAAAAATGTGTCTTCTGTCAGACTATTGGCAGATTTAAAAAGAGCACATTCAAGAAACGGGAAGAAGGAAAAAAAATAGATAAAAATGGGAACAATGCGACTGCAAAGTTACACGAAAGCAATAGCAAAGTTCTGGACTGTATATAATTGGAATTCGAAAATTTATTACAGTAGACGTGTTGTTTTAGGAGTATTTTTCTTTCTGCTGTCGTTCGAATTGTGTGTGTGTGTGTGTGTGAGTGGTATTATTTTCGTGACTTCTGTTTTATAGGACAAAACCTCAATTTTTCTAAACAGGAACATGTGACGAAAAAGTAATATTTCTTGAAACAAAAAGATTTGGTAACGAATGGTGTCGTATCATAGATTTATTGCATACACACATAGCCCAATATTTCGAATCATATGCGCACGAATGAAATATTCTGCGGGTTTAAAATCCATATATTTGTGTGAAAGCTGAGTTTCGCAACACAGACAGTTTAAAGGTATTCCAATTTCGATACCTGCAGATCTATTTAATAAAAGGCATATTTTCTTAAGACCACTGTAGGATGACAATTTCTGGGGGTGATGCAAAACATTTACAGGGCATTTTATTACATTGAAGTTTGTAATGGAATACATATTTGGATCTTCATAAGCATTTTGCAATACCAGAGGTTGATGTATCCTATCCTAATGGCTTGAAAGAAAACATTGAAAAAAAATTCTTTTCACTGATTTTTTAAACTACAAAAAAGGCAATTATCAATGTTAAAGGTATTCGAAAATGTTCGGAGTAAAAACTTTTTAACAAAATAGCATATTTAAACATTATAAATGCTTTTATAGGAATCAATACCAAAAAATGCTAATATTTAACTATATATATAACAAGTGAAATTTTAGCAATATTTTTGAAAAACTTCAAAGCAATTACAGAAAAAAGTATTAAACTTATATTAGTAAAAGTATTACTAAAACAAATTAGATTCATTTATCTAGAAAATGTACTAAAATTTCAATGTTTTACTAAAATTTGAAACTTTTACAGCTGATTGAGTAAACATTAAGAGAAATGTGACATTCTTTATGAGACCATTATTTAAATAACCAGCCATAACTTAAAAAGTATTCATACAATAAAAATATTTTAGTTATCTCTAGAAAATAACATAAATATCAGGTTCAAAATTTTTTTTATAGAAGTACATTTGTAACATTTTGAGTTATTAAACTCGACATGATAGATTTTGAGCAATTTAAATGCTCACTCCAGGTAGATCTAAGACCCACTACCGGTTTTTCTAACTTTATAAAATTGATTGTAACTTGGCCTCTAGGAAGCGTAGAAACAAAACAAAGCATGTTTTGTAAAGCCAAAAGAGATCTCTATTCAATAAAATAAAAAAATATATCTATCTTGATTTAATTCTACATCACAAGCAATTATACAAAATTTCTGAAGGTATTTTGATTACGCTTTAAGGATAATTAATAATTCGTTTTTACTGAACATTAAAATCCATCATACTATTGTTCAATTTTTTTTGAACCGAATGTTCAACTTTTTTTTAAATTAGCTAATTTTGTAGAGTCCCAAGGGGTTTATTTTGTGATTTATTTCTGCTAAAATGGCCAGACTCAAAGAATTAAAAAAAGAGTTAGACTTTCTTTTTTATAAAAAAAAGTTCAAATATACTTACAACTATCGAATTGACTATTTATTAACATGACTTTTCGAAGCTACATTGGGGTTAGTATTGACTCTGATCATGTAATTTTGTATTTCGGTCAAGTGACACCTGAGCTGTGACGAGCTACTCTCAAAACTTTCACACAATACCAACGTGAGAATATTGAACCAGTCAAATTTAACGTTTATATGACACTGTCAATTTGAAATAAAAGTAAGATTGTACTTGGTGAATAGATTATACTAATTTTAAATTTAATAAAGAATTCAACTATTACACCAAATTAAAACTTGATCTGGGCTCACTTTATCATTACCAAAGTTATCGATTATGAATCAGATACAATTCATCTGATACAATTCAATTTGAGCTGCACGCGGTGTTAGTTCAAATTGAAGGATTCCTGTAGGCAAGTACGTTCCCCCCCCCCTTCATTTCGTATGTTATCTTATGACTGCTTAAAAAGCAAGCTTATAAAGGAAAACACAATTCTTCAGTCTCTCTTTGAATTTAAAGGCGTGAGCAAAAGTAGACTACTTGGATAGAAATAAAATCGAGTGAACAAAACGGGACCGCAAACAAGAGCGAAACTTATAACTTAAATACGCATTACATTAAAAACTGTGCATCCGAAGTTGTTCAGGGTTTTAAATTTCTTGACTGCACTACATCCCCCTCCTTACGTTTTATTATTACGTTTATTGATGAAAAAGATAATTTTTACGGGTTTCTCTATGTGTTAAAGATGAACATTTGGTTTTACAAAGAACATTTTTTTTTGTTACTTCATTTATCCCAGAGATGTAGCAACCTCTGTATCAATGATACGGGGCCCCCAAGCTACAGGGGGCCCAACATGTGTAAGCAAAACAGTAAGGGGCATCTGAAAAGGGCCCCCAAAGAATTTTTGATACCCCTAAAGAATTTTGGCTAGCTACGTTATAAATATATTAGTAAAATAAAAGATGGAAAAAAAGCCCGAAATGTTTCTTTAATAAAACATTGTTTGAACATTTAAATCAAACCACAGACACACAACGACGTGTCGTCTTGTTCCTATTCTTTTTCCAACAGCTGTTCATTCGAGTACGATAAAAATCAACAGCTGATCCTATATCGTAAGATGCTAAGTCTAAATGACCGTCAAATACGACGCTGCAATCGTAGTCTTTATTCTAGAAAGAATTTCGTACGTGATTTAGAAATCATTCGCTGCGGTGACTAGAGAAATACAAAAATTACTTATAATTTGAAGGTAAAATAAACGGTTATATCACTTATTCAAATTATAGCTTGAAAAACTGGTTTACTACAATTCGCTTTCACCTATGTCTCTTATCCCTGACAGATCTTTTAATATTCGAGACGCAACGAATTATTAAGGAAATTTTAAATATTCCATTACATATTATTTTCATTATAACTAATGCAAAATGGACAAAAAAATAGTGTTATAGTACATTTTTTTACAAAAAATCTATATAAATACATAATAGTAAATGTTTTGTAAAAGTAAATATTTCAAATAAATTTTATGTATTTATTTTTATTATACTCATTTAGATAGTAAAAAGCTTTTAATCGATTTTAGAGTTATATATGTTTGGTTAAATTTTATGAATTCTTTTAAATCTGTTTTAAAATTCAATCACACACATAAGCTGAAGTAATAATCCATTTATTCGAAAATCATGTACTTGGGTTACAACTAAAAATGTGGGTGTGTAATGCGTTCGAGGAAACTCTTTATACAAAAAAAAAAAGGAAAAAAAAAGTTTATTATTAGAATATAATGTATTGTATTGAAACACAAAGAAACTGATAACTGAAACATTTTGGGGCTATTCTAGAAAAATGAGACTTAAAGATAAAAAAAAAAAAGAATGTAGATTACATAAGGAATGCTATCTTGGAGGTCTTTTTAAGGTCAGTCATAATGCTTAGTAGATAATTGGTAATTCGTCAGACAGCTTTGATTGAAATTTTTTAAAAAATTGGCAGTTATAGAGACTGCCCACAGAAGTGAAAACTTAGAACTTTTAGTATTAACATTTGACATTTCATAATGTTTGAATTAAAATTATCAACATCAATCTGGTTTTCACATTTATTGACACTACGAGCCACAACTAAATGCATGTTTATATGGTTTTTTATTATTCAAATATATTACGGACTGTACAAGATCATGACAAAATATAAATACAATTCAATTGAAATAACAAATAATATACAATCATATATTATTTATGGATAGCATTTGTATTTACTTAAATTTCAATGTACTTGATTTTTAACATTATTTTAATTGTTTGCATCATTAATTTCAACAATACCTAGACTTTTTGTACTTTCAATTATTTCATTTTGTTCTAAAAAAGATACAATAGGCTTATGGTAACTAAAGTAAGAAAGGAAAATGTTTGATTCAAATTTATCTAAGTATCGCGTAAAAACCGCATCGATCGTCATTTTATATTTTGTAGTACTGAGTTTTCGATCATTGGACATATTTAAACTAAGTGTTTCATTTAGAAATTCAATTAGTGGTAGATTTTTATCATCTGCAAAGTTAATATTGAAGTCTCCACTTAAAATCATCGGTACATTATCATATATATTCTTCGCCAAATCTTTTTTCGAGTGTTTCAGAATCTTCTTTTGTATAAATCATCAAATTTTCGAATAAAAATTGTTGTATCTGTCTCATAGATTTTCCAGGCGAAATATAAACGGCCACCATTAATATGTATTGTCCATTCTCGGAATCGCAACGAGCAATGCACAGTATATACACATTGAACTTTTCACTAAATCCATTCAATTTCACTTATAAGATATGCACAGCACTATACGTCAGCTGTATAGCTACAGATATACTGCCTACAGCATGCCGGAAACGCGAACGCACGAGATTTCACGCATCCAAAAAGTGTCTAAGGCGAACAGCAAACTGCGCGTGCGCCAGTCAGAGCATGTCGGTGACGCGAACCCATAAGATTTTCCCCTACCAAAAAGTGCCCAACGCCGCTAAAGAAGTTTTCACTTCAAAAATACTTTTGACATATATAATTAATACAGAAAATTTAAATCTGTCACGCGCCCACTAAAAACATAATTAAAAAACTCGAGATTTTCTATTAACATAATAATGTATTCAAAAACAAGCGTATGGGAAATAAATACCTTAGAAATGATTGGATAGATTAAACCTTCCAATTAAATCCAAAACCTGTCGAAAATTTATTAATCAGAAAGTCCCTTCAAAACTAAATACTGTATATTGTTCAATAATTGAAGATGATAAGGTATGCCATTTCCTTCAAATACACAGTAGCTACATGTATGTAAAAATCTATTTCATTTCATAATTGTGTTCCCTTTATTTTAAAAGTTATCATTTTTATACGGCTTATATAACATTCGTTCGTAAATTTGGATCTAGTTTTTGTTGTGTGTTTAAAGTGCGCGTTATATGCCGGAATATATGGTAATAAAAAACACCATGAAATAATCAGATTAAAAGAAAATAAGTGAAAATATGCCAAAAACCATTACATTTTGACTCAGTAGAAATAACCAATCTCTTACTGATTATACGAGAAGATGCACATACAGATAAGCCCATATTTAATGTATCCAATAGAATTTCACACAAAATGCTTAAAAAGATAGATTTAAAAAGTTTTACTATTAAGTTCAATTACAGTAGATTTTAAAACGGCGCGCCATTAACTCAAATTAAATTCAGTACAAAGATTATTTCTTAATCTAACCTTATTTCTTTGGCACAATGAAATTTTTATAAATATATATTAATTTTACATTTTGACCAAAAATTTTAAATTTTGTTTAAGAATAACGCAAGATACCGTGAGATGCTATAAAATAACGTCAGTTTTGTAAAAACATCGGCGTTGAACATTTCTCACATAAAATTGTACAAATATGTCGATTAAAAAAAAATTGAAAATTAACAGCAAAAATGCCTTGCTTTATTGAGATTACCAGAAAATAATTATTCTTATTCAGTTCCAGGCACTTTAATATCTCAGCCAAAGTAAGAATTTCGGCCATTTTTTCTTAATACTTTACAATATCCAATTAATAGTCAGTAATATGATTCATAATTATAAAGTTATCTCCTAAGGGTATTGTCCCAAAGTTAAAAAATTGAATAAAGATGGGGGGGGGGGGACTCCCTGTTAACATACATACCTTTCTATTCTGATTTTATTAACTTAAACAGGAAAAGAGAACATTTCATTTTTTTTTTCAATTTGAATTATTTTCCTTGCTTTTTAAGTGTTCTACATATAATTGAAAAAAAAAATGCATATATTTGCATGAAATTTTTAGAACACAATATGATAAAAGCACATATGTATTTATCATGAATGACTTATTTCTGACAACTCAACGGTTCGCTAACGAGTCAAAACGCCATGTAATTTTGAACGACAGTCAGACACGAAATCACCATATTCAAGCTCCTCAACCACAAAATATGCATTTGTAAACAACACAAACTTCGTCAATGTTCGGGCAATTTCCGATTCGGAAAATAAAGTTGCAAGTTCGGGTCCTGTTCTTTAATAGGCGAAGAGAGCCTTCAATGTTATTTTAAATCTATATTTTATTCGTTAAAAATTATATACGTATAAAATACATATTTGGTCACAAAAAAAAATGTCCCCCCCACCTCCCTTTTTGTTTTAATCCTTTCTTTAAGAAATTTTAGGAACATTTAGGAAAATATGGAAATCGTGTTTTATGAAAATCTGTATATAGTAGAAAAGTGACTCACTCATCATGAGATCTCTGGAACTATCACACATACAGACTTGAAATTTGATAAACACTCTTCCCCCCCCCCCTTGTCCAGTAGAGATGTACGAGAAGAACGGGTTTTTTTTTCCGGAAACCAATTCCCAGTGGAGATTGCGGGAGTAATAATTAAAGGCGTTTTAGATAAAAATTCCTATCTTGAACTATTAGATCAGGGGTATAAACTTTTTTCCCCGCCGGGCTATATAAATATTACAATTCTTTAACGTGGGACGCAACATGAGGATTAATGGGGGGGGGGGGCTATTGAAATAATAAAACTCATAATTTTGAATTTATATATTTTAAATAATATTTTAGAACTATATTGAATTTTATCAAACTCAACTCACCAAAAAAAAAAACAGATTTTATGCATTCCTCCCCCCCCCATTTCTGGGTAGTTTCGATTTCCTTTCATCAATGATCCGAAGCCTCTTGTTTGCATTCTACTGTTATAAAAACAAAGCTGCCATGTACTTTGATAATTTTTTTTTCTTCTTTTACAAAGCCTCACTTATTTGTATTTTAGATATTAACTTATCAAGTGCCGGATGGTAGCAAAGAGTTTTTACTGAAAATTCCATACTTAAATCAGTATTATTTGTTCACAATTAGTTCAGACTTGCTTGTACAATTTTGTTTCAAACTTATTCAAATATTTTTTTTTTTTATTTTACTGAAAAAATATCTGAGCAAATACCTGAATTTATCAAAGAGTACACCGGGAGCAGTTAAGAAACACGAAGAATTTCTGCATCAATTCATATGTTTATCCATAACACAATTTCAAATATTTATCAATATATATAACGTAACAAATTTTACAGGATGCTTTTGTTACCACTGCATTTTGTGACATTACCACCGAGAAAATATTTGGTTGCTGTTACAACGATTTTCTCTTTTTCAGAAGGTCAAATTATCTCGTCTTGAATGAGTGAGTGAATATTAACGTCGCACTGTTCAGCTATACACGAGGGTTTTTGGCGACGGACCTCGGAATTTTGAACCATGGTCAAGTGATAAGGACGACACTTGAGCTGGTACCACTTTAACTACCACACCACACACCGGGAGGACGTGTGAACTCTCGATAGATTTAAGTCCATCGCTCCCCTACACGGCGGGTCTTCAGCGACACTGGGCTCGAACTCACGACACGCCGGCCACGAGTCCGTTACCTTGCCCACTTGGCTATCGCGGCCATATCTCGTCTTGAAAGAGATCGAGGTATAGTGATGAGCAAAATTATATTTTTTAAATATAGCATTTTCATGACAAATCAAACAAGTTGTTGATCCATATATGTTTTTACTCTACGAAATTTAGTCCAGATCCCAATCGTCTGGAAACAACAGACATCCTTTAGATATTTTTTCGCTTGGAAGACATGAAGGTTAATTAAAAATTAGCTTCACCCATAAAATGGTCGCTACTCCACTGTTATTTGTTATCACTAACCGTTACAATTACAAAAAGAAAAATAAGTTATCTCGCAATTCGTACCAGCACGATATCCATAGAAAAATTAATATATATGATTGATAGAATTTCTCGCTAAACTTTTAATGCTTTTTTCTCAAATAATTCAATTTATTAGTGCAACGGGCAATGACTATGCCATTCAGAAAAGTCCAGTGGTTCACATGCGATCCGCAGGTTGAGTATCGCTGTATTAGATCAATGAACTTAAAATAATTCGACAAGCGTGTTTATTTTATTAAGTAGAGATTCGCTAAAAATGAGCTTTGCAGAAATCACCTCTGGGCGGGGTGAAGGTTGTGGGGTAAAAAGATAACTATATTTTCGTTTTAGAGATTCAAGTCCTGCTGTCCTTTTAAATCAAGAGGTGAGTGCTAAAAGAATGTTTTTCAACACAATCGAAAGCTTAATGCTAAAACTTAGATGTCACCTTAAAAACAGTTTGTAGTCATAGACCAGGGGAGGACAACCTTTTTAGAAAGAGTGCTACTATCTGATGAAAAATAATTATGAGTGCCACTTCCAGCTTTTAATGTGGCCGCGGTAGCTTAGTGGTCATGGTGCCGGTGTGTCATGAGTTCGAGCCAGGTACCGCTGAAGACCCGCCGAGCAGAGGGGTCGATGCAGGTTAAATATGTCGAAGCTCAAACATCTTCCCGTTTGTGAGGTGTGGAAGTTAGGAGAGGGTGTGTCAGTTCAAGAGTCGTCCTCGTCATTTGACCATGTTTCAAAATTACGAGGTCCGTTCCCAAAATGATGCCTTTGAGTTGCTGAATAGTGCGACGTAAATATTCCCTCGCTCAAATTTTTAAAACAAACAAGAAAAGGTGAAAAATATTACTCATAGGTATATCATGGGATTTTTAGGCAAAAGCATATTTTTTTATACAAGTCTAAGTAGTAGAAATTTAAAAACAATATAATAAATAAGACAAAAGTAAAAACCTTGGTTTTATTGTAAATAAACTTATTACAGGATCAATCAGTTAGGTTTGGTATAAAATAAAAATGAGAGCATTAAAAAAATGAAACATTTAATTCTAAATAATTATTAAACAGTCAGTACTTGCTTAATGGAGCTTTTGAATTTAAAATTTTCTTCCTCTTTCTAATCAGGTGTATATTAGAATTAGTTATATCTCTTGAAGATGCTAACAAAATTAAGTTGCTTTAGTTGTATGTCAATTAATTTTGAACGATATTTTGATTTTACAATGTTCATAATTGAAAAAGTTTGTTTAGAAACATGTACTAATCCAAGCCTATAACAATATCTAGCGTCCAATTCATGTAAATTTGGGAAATGGTTTGCTAGTATAATTTTCAAAAATTCAACATAATTCGGATCACTTTCAGTTGAAATAAGTTTCACATATTTGTTTTTTAATGTAGTATGGGGGCTGTAGGTTAATAACTTCGACTTCGATTTCAGGTAGGTAACAACGTCTTGCAGAGTAAGTGAAACAGCCTTTGTGTTTTTTTAATTTAATTTTTTTTTATCATCTTTAAAATCATCAAACCTAGCATTGAATGAATCCTGTAAAATGGATATTAAATTTTTAAATCTATCATATTTACTTTGGTAGACCGCTTCTGCATTAATATGAAATGTGTTAAACCTTTTTTCTCCAAAATTGAGACAAAGGCAACAGTTTGTTGATAAAAGATACATGTTTTTTATCAACCAACTTTCCAAACTTAACTAGAGTTGGAAAAATACAATCTTTTATCTGCAACCTTAAATTTAAATGTCCCATATAATATTGGTAAAAAAAGCTAAATCCTTTAGACAATCTTCATTCTTGAGCAGCAAGTGCTCACTGGGCAGTGCATTGTTTTCCTCCAAAGATTCCACACACACATGCTTCCTGAAATTCCAAAATCTCACGAGTGGACTTCCTTTGGAAAGCTAGCACACACAACAATGAGTGTCCTCTACATGATAATTTTCTGTAGCAACTAAACTGATTGGGCTTATTTAAAACTAAATTTTGAGGGCATTTTTTTTCCCCCGTCTGAGACCACATTTTAATTGAATTAAGGGAACCGGGACGTTCTCAATGACGCAAAGCAAGCAAAATTTTGATTTTCGAAAGAACATTTTCAAAAACAAAAGACTCCATAAGCAAAAAAATTGTGTCACACATTCTACATACTTTTCTTTATGCACTATAACATAAATTTTTTAAAGATGTACAATATTTTTAAAAAAATAAGGATTTGAAAAAGTACACTTCAAAAGGTGCTTTCATATACATGGTGTTGATTAGGTACATGTATAGTTTTCCTTTTATAACATATAAAACAACAAATCATGCTGTTTTAGTTACAAAATTGTACCTTTATTTAAATGCTTTAGTTTTTTTTTTTTATATTTCATTGCTTAGAAATTTTTTTTAAAAAATTTGAATCTTGATTTTTTTAAATTTAGATAAAAATGGTCATTTTTTTTCCAGAAAATTGGCAGTAAAAATAAAAATACTAACATTTCTGAAATTAAATTAGTAGCATTAAATACATTATTACAATACAAAAGCTCATAATAGATAGATAAAATATAATGGATAGATTTTTCTACGTATATACCTAAAAACTAGAAAAACACATATTGAGTAATATGAAAAAACTTTAAAAAAAATGGTACAGCTTATTAAAATGTGATATTTAAAATATTCCAGATTTGTATTTATCTTGCATGAACACTTTTAAAGCACCCTTCTTCCTTTTATTTTGTCTTTCAATAGTCTTGGCCTCTTTGCTGGCTTTTTAAACTCTCATCTCGGCTTCACAAATTCTAACTTTGTCAATTTTTCGAAGGCCTTCACAAGTGTTTATCCCACGATTTATCTTTAGTGCTCTTAATAATTTTGTTCCTGCGTGTGCATCTTCATTAAAGCATATCACTGCGTCCATTACACCAATTTAAAAAAAAAAAATAAATTGTACTCACAATTGTGTTTTTTTGGAACGTGATTCCATACACAGTTATTAAAGCTTTCATTTGGGTTTTGGGTACGATCATGCAAACATTTTAGTAAAAGTTCTTTTGCAGATAAGTCTCTAAATACATGTTTAAAAAATTGTGTATATGTTTGTAATTATGTTTTTAATCTTGACAAGAACTGGTTCTGTGAGGGAATGTTTGTAGATATACTTTTCTCCAGATACCAAAGACATTTGTTGTAACCGCCCTAGCTGTTGTTTACATTTTAAAACTGCAATTTCTCGGGTATTCAGCTTTAAACCTATACATGTTATACATTTTTGGAATCAGCATTAAATTTACTATTTTTTAAGATAAAAATCAAAAAATCGATTTTCCGAAGGTGAATAAAGTCCCGGTTTCCTTAAAAAGAAAAAGTTACTTAAAATTATTTTTTCAAACCTTTTAATTTTTCAATAAGTCTTCGCGTGCCACAGTTATAACACCGCCGTGCCACATTATGGCACGCGTGCCATAAGTCATGAAACATCCAGCGAAGTGGGTGGATATCGGCTAGTCTAAAATAAAATTGCAAACACGTCTAAAATGCACTGCGCTACTGGAAAGTGTTGTAACACTAATCGAATATTTAAAATTTAGCGAAATAATATTTTAAATTCCTCAGTGAATCACTAAAAAAGCAATTAAAACACCAGGAATGAAGAAAAGAAATTCCTCCCTTTTTTAATAGTACAATCATGAAATTCATTACAGTGGATAGACGGGAACTACATTAATTTAATTCAAAGGCAGATACGCAAGAACAAAGCACACACGTATACAGCGTCTAAAACTATCAATTTGTACGTCAATAAAATAACAATACATTGCACGCATATCTAGTAGCGCACTTCATAAATAATCTAATGTGTAAGTAAATAGTACTTTGCTTAAAAAGGAATCATTAATTCGAATCATGGGAAAGTGTCTAATCCTTGCTTTATGTTACTAATAAAAATGTACACGCAATCAGAAGTCATCGATGAGATCGCCGATAAACATATTTGATTGTTATTAGGAGAGAGATAATTTTGATTCACAAAAAGAAGAAAGGAACCGCGAAAGCTCAAACTTAGAACCAAAGTGTATGCAACGCCAAGGGTGTTAAACTCAAAGGCTAACTTGGGCCAAGCAAAAAAGCTTTAACTTTAGGTAGGCCTAAAAAATTGAATATTCATAGAAACGTAAGTTTATTTCGAATAATAAACATGAACAAAGAAAATTTAATGTTTACGTCCAGACACTTGATATATCTTCTCTGCTACTATCTTAACTATTTCTGGAGAAATTTTAATATTATATTGTATATTATTGTGTGACGATATGTTGGCCGAGCCACAAAAATGTTTTTTGTGTGCCGCGACCCTTGTGTTTCGTCATCACACAGTAGTAATATAACAAATTGTCTTCCCAATTTTCATTTAAGTATCTGAAAAAAGATTGATTTTACAATCATGGCATCATTTTAACTATTCTTCACATTGTTTGACAATCGTTTAGCTAAATGACAAGAGGGAAGAGAGAGAAATTGCGACAAGTATAAACTTAAATGCCTTGTTACGTAGATCGGGGTTCGGGGATTTTATGCAAATCAGTCGCAAACAACAAGACAGTTCCTTACGAGAGATGAGAATTTATTGTCGAAAATCAGTCCTTGAAATACAGGATTCAACAGCCAAATTCGTAGAATAAATATCAGAAAGATTTCACACCTTCAACAGCATTCAGACACAATTAGTGTCCGACATACACATACGTAAAAGCTTATTCACAAGCACCGCTCGTAATATTGAACAGCCGAGCTAAATCGCTAGTCTTCGAAGTCAAGGCAAGTTTACTAATCGGTAGTCAAAACCAGGCACTCGTTTCAGCGAGAACGCTCTATTTATAGACCCGGCGGAAACTTCGAGAAAAATCCGCTTGCGTCATAGATCGTGAAATTGGTGGATCCAGATAATCCCGAACTCACCAACATGGTCACCAAAAATGATGCCAACTAGGCCCTATCGCCAATATTTCCCCTATTGAATCGCTATTATTACGTGAGGGATGGCGTTGCTTGTGAATATTACAGATTTAAGATAAAATAAGTATAACAGAGTAATATAAATGCATTACACATCCAAATACAGATTATTTACACTATTTTATACAAAATTCGTAACAGTATTAAATTATGACTCTTCCGAGAATTTATGTACAAACTAACTTTACTGACACAAAAATATTTTTGATGAAATAGATCAGTATTTAAAATAAATTATCTTATATTTTCGAATACTTGATTCCTCTTTTTGTTTACAGAAAACTTTTTCCCTGCAATGTAAACAATTAACCATATACATATTAACTATAAAAACTTTCAAATAAATAAGAGAAACACATAATCAATGGAAACCAGCAAAAAATAAAGCATACGTCCACGGTGCATATTAAGGGTTAGTTCATTTAAAACTCAATTTTAAAAAATAAAATACTAATTCAGAAATAAAATACAATAAAATATCCATTGTTATGCAATTACATGGAACATTTTAAACTTGATATTTAAAAAAATTAATCCGTACGAGATAGCCTAGTGGCGGACTTGTGGCCGGCGTATCATGAGTTCGAGCCAAGTACTGCTGAGTGAGTGAATATTAACGTCGCACTGTTCTGTTACACTAAGGCTTTTGGCGACGGACCTCGTAATTTTGAAACATGGTCAAGTGACGATGATGACACCTGAGCTGGCACCCCCTCTCCTAACTACCACACCAACGGTAAGACGTTTGAGCTCTCGACGGATTTAACGTGCATCGCTCCCCTACATGGGGGGGGGGTCTTTAATGGCACTGGGCTCGAACTCATGACATGTCAACCACGATATAATATCTTAACCACTGGGCTACCGTGGCCCCCCGAGTCCAGCTGATGACCCGCTGTGCATAGTATGCAGGTGCACGCTGAATATGTTGAGGCTCAAGCATCCTCCCGTTGGTGTGGTGTGAAAGATAGGAGAGCGGGTGCCAGCTCAGGTGTCGTCCTTGTTGCTTGACCATGGTTCAAAATTACGAGATCCGTCGCCAAAAGTAGCTGAATACAGCGATTTTCATTTTTTTTTCACTGAAGATTAATTCATTCAATTGCTTGCTTAAGCAAACGAATTATTTTGAACATTCTTTAATTAAATAAAGATAACACACAAGCAACTATATAGGTTAAAGCTATTTTTTCTTTCTTGTTTGTTTTAAATTTTTAGAATAATTTTACAACAAATACACGAAATCTAGAACATTTCCCTCACAAGTAATAGCAATTATAATACTTGATTATTTTGTTTATAACAATGTAACTATTCGACATTTTTTTTTTAAATTTATAAACTACAAATTGATTTTTCCTTTTTGTGAATGTAAATTTACTTCTTTTATAGAATTTAAAAATAGTGGGACAAAAAGTTCCACCTAAAATTGATTTAAACTGAACAAAAACGAAAAACTATTCACACAAAAGAAAATATTAAACTTCAGAGCACATAAGAAACAAAAAAGTTTTAGTAAAGGAAAAAAATTACTAAAAATTGAAAGAATTGTTAGTTAAAATAATGTTATAAAAATCCTTTAGGTGAATACAGTGCGATTTAAATTTTTCAGACTGGTCTAGAAATTGAGTGGACAAAATGATTTCTACGATAAGGCATTGTTCCTAGAAAGACGGCATAATATTCAAAAGAAATCCCAGCTATCTCAAATAAAAATCATTGATGTATAACAGGTTCAATTCAACTTTGTATATTTTGTTGTTATTGGAAAGGGGAGGGGAATATTCATACACTTTCGTCTTTCCTTCAGTAAAGTAACTATTTTCCAATGGAAACCTTCCATTTTTACTTCAGTTATTTTTCAGTTGCCTTAAAACATACACTGAAAGAGTTCCCTTAATTTTTTCCCCATAATTCCGAGCTAAGAAAATAAAAATAATTTTTTGCTTCTGTTTCTATATGTTTTAGAAGAAAAAAAGTTTCCGTAATCACAAGATAAATGAAGAAATTTTAAAACATTTTTTTTCCCCTTGATTTTCTGGCTGGCATATGTAAGTTATTTGACAAATGCTTTATAATTGAGCAAGACTTTTAATTTAAGTAGTTTTTTTTTTAAAGAGTAGATGCATTAGATTTAAAAATACCTTTCACAATAGCACTTATTTTAGTCTATTTTTCTAATAACAGCGAATTTTAAAATACAAAAAAAAAAAAAAAGCTGAAATTACAAATTCTTTTAGGGTGTTCTTGGTGGTCCTTGTCCTTGTCACTGTTACTTAGATATCAAGTAGCAGTGAGTGAGTGCTTATTAAATGAGTGCAACATGAAGGCTATTGGCGGCGGGCTTCGTAATTTTGAACCATGGTCAAGTGACGAGACACCTCTCTCTCCAAACTACCACACCATACCGACGTGGGGACTTTGAGCCTCGACAGATTTAATTTGCATCAGCTCCTATTCACGGCGGGTAATCAGGTACACTAGGCTCTAACTCATGAGACTCCTTACTCCTCATGAGACTATATACTTTTAAGCGTAGAAAAGAACCTGAATACAAGACATCAGTTGAAAATCGCATTCAAAATTATTTCGATATAACAAAGGAAACCAAGATGCTCCTAATTATTCTGCTCTAATTCTTGAAAAATTAACCTAGAAAGATTTTGCCTGTTTTAAGAATTTTAAAATTTCAATCGACGAAGAAAAGTAAAAAAATTCTCATAACTTCCTTTCAGCTTTCAAAATGAAATCGACATCAGAACAATGATAATTTAAAAAAAATATATTCTATAAAATCAATAGTTCAATATTTTAAACAGCTTGCAACTTATTATGGAATTATATTTTTAAGTAGTGAACTTTTTAATTTGGTAAAGCTGCTGTTTAAAAAAATCCATACATATGATTCTGAAATACAGAAAATTTGTACAATTAAAAGAAATAACATACCATATGAATTAATGAAAACAAATCATATTTAAGAAAGTACAAAGTATACTTTATAAATGGATTATTTTATATCTTAATTCATGACTATAAATCCAAGATAAAAATTATCAAAATAAAGATCACGACTAAAAAGTTTTATTTTATTTGCTGTTAAATGACAGGAAGGAGGGGGGAGGGGGGGATACTCGTGAGATGTGAGAAATCTAAATAAATAAAAATCAACACATTGTGTTTTCTGGTGATAAAAGTTTCCGCATTGTATTTGTCTACGAAACTGAGCGAGAAAAAAAAGGGATTCTAAGCCGAGCATTTATGGAAAACAAAAGGATTTCCTGGTATACTTTGCTTTAAAAATCAGGTAAAAAAAAGCAAAAAATTTAAAGCTCAAGAAATATTTTGATAAATATAAAGTGAATATATATATCTTAAAATAAAATAATAAATAAATAACTCAAAGGAAAAAAGCACCGAAGCTTTTGAATCTAATTTAATCTTATTGTATTTCATACGCGCTCTACTTTAGATAGAAAATCTGTAAAGGTATTTTTATATACATTAAAAAATTTGTATTTTAGAAGGAGCATACAAAAGAAAAAATTATAGTGTACTTTGTTATACTTATGATTAATCTGCATTAAATCTTGAAGCAAGAAAATAAGCCACAGTAATGTATTAGCAAATTCTTAGGCTTAGGGCTAAGATTGATTTGATTTTGATTTACGCCGCACTCTGCATCAACATGAAGGCTACTGGCGACGGACCTCGTAGTTTTGAACCACGATCAAATGACGAAGACAACATCTGAGCTAACCTCCAAATATCCAAATCACACTGAGGACTTTGAGTCCCGATAGATTTGACGTGCCTTAGCCTCTTTAAACAGTGGGTCTTCAATGGCAGAAGGACTGGAACCCGCGATTTGACAGCACTAGCCACGAGTTCGTATCCGCGACCATTCTGCTATTGCGACCACAAATATTCCAATTTTGCCCCTTATTTGTCGGTATAACAGAACTTAAATAAAAAATTTTTAAAAAATAAAGTTAAAAATGTTTTTTTTTAGTTTTAAATAGAACTGAAATTAAAATATAAAAATATCAAACAGCATTAAACAAAGAGTAAAAAAAGTAATCTAAAAAATAATCTACTACCTTCACGACGAGTGCAAAGAGAAAAACACAAAACTATATCCGAAAAAATAGTAGCTCATAAATATATACCTTAATTTAATCAACAAGTGTTGAAAATACAAAATTTATGCTTTTTAAAAGAGAAAATGTAAATATTAATAAACTGGAATAAATTCGTTTAAAACCTAAATAAATAAACTGGAACTGACATACATGATTAAACAAAGTAAATAATAAATATTACGATACAATTTAGTACAAATTAACACTGAACTTTTTACAAATGTAAGGTTTAAGAAATTTAATTGTATTTAATCATGTTTCAAACAATATCTAACATACATTATCTGAATCTTTAATAAAAATTAGATAAGAATTAAGTTGAAAATTAAGTATTAATTGTTGTTATCAGTAAGTGAAGTATTATACTTCTATAAAGTCATATATATGAATATTACTTCCCCAGAATGGAACTCTAATAACATAATATAATTAAAAGCATGCTTTATTTTTTATCTAAATTATTATTTAATTTATAAACCATAATATGCTAAGTTTTATCTGGTAATCTGTAGAAAGTTTGTTTATTAGTTTTAATCAGATTTAAGTAATTATGATCGCATGTAATCTTAAGTATCAAATTTTCTCTGTTATTTTTTTCAAAAATAAATTATTTTATCAAAAAAGTTTTGTATACAAAATTAAACAATAAATTTGTTAAATTATGTAATATTATTCGTTATATGTACCATTATGATTAATATAACTTTCTTGAAGAACTTAATGAGAGTGATCATATATTTATATAATTGAAACTTAATAACATTATTTAGACTAGACATTTTTTTTAAAAAAGAGATCATATATCATTAACATCTTTGCTCTACATAAATCTTCAAAATGATAACTATGTATGGAGTTAATTTCTTTATCTTTTAAATAGATAATGATACCTTATTATTTTTAATAATAGTCGTAATTTTGAAATTGCTTTTAAAACTTTGTAAAATTCATTGCGCGGATGAGTGAAGGGGCATTTTATATGCATCGAAAACTTTTAATACTCTGAGAAACGAAATTTACATTGATTTCTAATTGCTCAAAAGATACTTCAATGCACAGTATAACATTTTAAAAACTTCATTAAAAAAAGATTCAAAATTAAGACGCACTGAATCATAAAGATAAAGAACCTAAATGATAATAAATAACATTTAAAAAAAAATGTTCTACTTCTGTCACGAAACGAAATAAAATTACCTTTTTGATAAATAAAAATCCAAAAAGAAATATAATAAAGTACTCAAAACTATAATCTATACAGTCACACATGAATGAAAAGAGAAAGCAATTAAAAAAACATTTATCTTCCAACTTTTTGACACTATGCAGTAAGCTTTATATCATTTACACAAACTTGATGATATAAAATCCATGGCACAAGACAGAAAATTTAAGCTTTCATCAATGTTACGTCTTGGACAGGATATATATATCGCTAGTGCTGAATATTCCAAATAAAAAAAGTAATCATACAACTAAGCACATAATTTAAAATTAGAAATGCACCCCATTTTTTCAATGTCAACTGTTGATCTTATCCCAGTAGGCCGGAAATAACTGAGTACAAACAAACATTGTTTTTCCTGCGATCGACAATGAAGAATAGTCAATTAAGTACTAAATATAAATAATGTAAGAAAGCAAACGAGGAAGCCTTCGCGTTTCTAATCCATAATACTGTTTCACTGTTCTTGCAATTAATACTTTTCAAACCCTTTGTAAGAAAGAACAGCTATAAATTTGCTGGATACAAACAACTACCAAAAAGCACATAAATGCATCTGCATGCGCAGAAAAGATTTTTGGATGGACTATTGAGATATTTACAGAGCATATAATACACAATACTTTCCAATAGGATTCAAATCAGTCATAATAAAAATAGGACTTGTACGAAATCGAATATGCTTTAACCTAAAAAATGTTATACAATCCATTCGCTTATTTTCTTATGTAATACAATCTGAAGTTTTTGGTAAAAGCAATATTATTGTCGTCCCCCCCCCCATAATGAAGAATGTATTTGAATAACTAAACTTATATGTGCTATGATATGTTTTTATAAATATTGAGGAAAAAATTTTAATGTGAAACAGAGGGGTCAGTCTTTTTCTTTCCGAATCAATATTTATTTACATAAATATGTATGACATAAGCATAAACATTGCAAATTAAAATTCAATGGATCATTAATACAAAACATTTAATTTTTTCAGGGGACATGATACAATTTACGCAAAAAATTTTAATTTAAGGATTTTCAAAAAAAAATTTTGGTTGCCTCCTATGCGTGTATCCTATGTAAAACAGATTTTTTGCTCAAAATTTCGTAAAAAGCTAGTCGTTTAATTTTTATTTAATTTTTTAAGGAATTTGAAGTGAATTTTAAAATGCTACTCCTTTTACAAAAATTTGCGTCACGCATGAAATTTGATTTACAAATACGTCAAACTATGAATAACAAAAGTTGGTATGGATTTTGCGATAACATGATTGGTATTCGTACGTAATACTTTTTTTTTAAGAATGCTTATTGAAAATTCCTTTAAAAATGTATAAATTCTGAGTTCAATTATTTTTAAAAAAATAAGTATTGCTTTGTTTCAAAAATGCATACCAACTTTTGTTACATGTACGATTAGCAATAGATGTAAATAATAATAATTCAAAACATAAGGCATAATAGAAAAAAACGTCTTGGCATTTTAAATGAAGACAAACTAGTTGTTTTATCTTTCTGAGAAAAGTAAGTTTAAAGTTTTGATTTTTGCCACAGGGATGTGAATAAAAACGAACGTAAAATCTATCATAATACTGCGTTTTTTAAGTTAAAAGCTTTCAAATTTTGTGAGGTTATAGAAAAATATATGAATAATAATTGAAGTTAAAAAAATTGGATTGGATTTTTTGACCGATTTTTGTCAATTGAATCGTTCTGTGTCCCCTGCCAATTACAAAGCTTTACAAAAACATATTACTCTCTTGAATATCTTTCAGTTAATACAAACTATTATTATTATTCCTAGTACTTTTTCTTATATATAAGTGGCCTCTTTCAAAACGTTATAATAATAAATAGTTCTTTGAATATGCTGACAAACCTATTAGACGTTCAGTTTCTTTAATATGCTCGTTTATATTTTGTTCAATATAACTCCAGAATTATATTTTATAAAAACAGTAACAAAACACTAACATCGAAATCATATTTTTTAAAATATCCGACACAAGCGAAGATTCCACACGAAACCCGTTATTTAACATTAGTTTATCGCATTCTTTATCGCTATGTACGACTTTTCACACATTTCTTTCTTTTTCTTCTTTAAAAAAAGAATTATAAAAGAAGACATTTCAGAATCTATTCTACGGAAAATTACTGATATGTGAAGAAATTTCGAGCAAACATATCTCACGAAATCCGTGACTGATACCTAGCATTTTCAACCAAAATCAAAAAGACATTAAAAATTCAGCAAAAATTTTATTAAAAAACTGGATAAATTTTTTGAAAGAAAAAAAAAAAGGGGGGGGGAGGAAATACAGAAAATTTTTTGGCACAACAATATTTATCTACTTTGAACAATTTAAAACTTTTTACTACATTTGATATTTTTCTTCATGTTCACATGTATTTTAAAGGGCCGATCAGATTTTTTTTTATCGCATTGCAGTAACTTTTCTATCACTAAAACAGGGCAATTTGGGAAGGGGTAAAAAAGTTGCTCATCTTTCTTTCTTTTTAACTGAACTATACTATGAGGTAATATATAAAACGGAATACTGATATATATTCACAATAACAATCAAGATCTACCTAAATAGAATTACAAGATCTGCACAAAATTTTCACAGCTTTAAATTTCCAGCAATAGAATTTAATACTTGTGTTTTTATTTTTCATCAGAAACTTTTTTAACCAATTGAAACGTTTCTAAAATAAAATAAGAAAATTTTAGTAGATAACCATATTTTTAGCAGAATCAGAAAGACTAATCTCAGCACAGTACTTTTGACTAAAATGAGAATAAATGTTGAATGATTGAAGTACTGTGTGTTTCTATGTTTTCCGAAATTCCAACTTTTGTAAATTTTATCTAATCTAGTTGTTACTCATAAATTTATTGATGCTTTTTATTCGTAATTTTTATTTTACCTTAATCAGTCATTTAAGACTCTTTAGTTCTAAACACACACATTAGTGCTTTTAATTCAAAAAGATATTTTCTACATGAAAAGAAAGTTTTATTAAAAACATTACTAAATATTTTTTCAATAAAACAATTTATTTTTCCCTCATGGAAAGATAACTTTAATTTAAAAAATAAGTAATATTACACAGGCACCACCTTTTAATTAATTTTGTTATTAAATAGATTTTGTGTTTGAAATGAATTTGGTCGAGATTTTTCAGGTAGGTAAGTAAGTGAATATTAACGTCGCACTATATTTAGCTACACGAAGGCTATTGGCGACGGACCTCGTCATTTTGAACCATGGTCAAGTGACGAGGACGACACCTGAGCTGGTACCCCCTCTCCTACATTCCAGACCACACCAACGGGAGACATTTGAGCTCTCGACAAATTTAACGTGCGTCGCTCTCCAACACGGCAGGTCTTCAGTGGTACTGGGCTCGAACTTCATGACACGCAAGCCACGAGTCCGTTATCTTGATTACTAGGCTATCGCGGCTTCGAGATTTTTCAGGAGGGGAAACACTTTCATTCCCGCATATGGTATCTAGGAATTTTAAAAAGAAACCTCATAACAAGTTTCTTATCAAACTTTCAGACCAGTTGTTTTGTAAATATGAAACGATTTTTATTGTTTGAAAGTATGTAAGTAACTGCTAAAAAGGAAAGTCGTGTATCAGTTGATGTGATTATTAACAGGAAGTGAAAATGGAATAAAATCGAAGTTATGTCGTAATATTGATAAACTGTCAATTTACATCACACTACAGAGATACACGCAAGCTATTAGAAACGAGTCTCGTTGTTTGGAACCTTGGTCAAGTGATGAGAGCGACTTCCAAACAGATATGCACCCGACTTCTTTCAAAACTTTTACATTACGCCACCGTACGAATTTTGATCCTCCACAAATTTAACGTGCATGAGCCCCCTCTACACGGTGGGTCTTTAGAGGTCAAGACTCGATAGAAAATAATGACAACTTGGCTGTTACGGAGGACAGGAAAATTCACGTGGATGGATTCCAATACAATCACTTCATACAACAATTTATTATTAACACTCTTTTATAAGCCTCGCTTGTATGTAACGGAATCTTTGAACTCCATTTTTACCCACTTTAAAAGGTCAGATTAATTCGAAATTTTGCTCACTTGTCCAGTACCGTAGACAATACAATAATTTGATAATTTTGTTCCATTATCCTGATCACGATCATCCGAATTAACAATTTCCCCTTTTCAGATCCCATCCCGCATCCGGCGACTCATTTCAGATCCCATTTCCAGATTTGGCGACTGAAAGATTAAGTTACAACTTAGTTCGATTAACTATAAAAGGGTGTTTTTCAGTTTTTTTTTAAAAGTATAATTTATTTTAGATTAAATTTACTAAAACACGTGCGTCAAGCAAGCAGTAAAAATCAAGTACGTGATTTTTAAAAAAATTAAATAATACTTTCTGGAAACATGACGATATACCCAGTTCTATTTGAAACGGTGATCACCAGCAGCAAATGGTTTGACAAGTTTTTAAGTTTTCTTTTGTCAATATTCCGAGAAATTACTAATGCTATAGAATTAATATGACACAGACCACTGGCACTATGCATGGAAAAAAAACCGCTTCTCTCACGTTCGCTTCTTTCAAAACTGAACCGAAAAAGAAAAGAAAAAAAATGCTTGCAAGCACTACGGACACCGCAAACAAACAAATAAAAAAAAACGATTAATTATTCAGTATTGCTCAATTTCATTTCGAACAACGTGTGGTGTTAGCGTTTTTTAATGGCGGTAAGGTGCTCAAGGGAAAAACCGTAAAAGGAATTGAACACAGGAATCAACCAAATTCTTTTAAGCGTCAAAGGGATGAAAACCATTCCTCATAAGAATAAGTCGAATTCTTTATTTCATTTTCGAATGATGTCTACGATACTACAATGCCTATCGTTTTCTGGTATGCATCGCTGAATTTGGAAGAGGTAAAAAAAGAGAAATGAAGAAAATTCATTATTAAGTAATCTTCAACAAATCCTGTTTTCATCGATTACCAAAAGCGATGCTTTTCTCGCAATTGATTGAAAAATATAGGACCTGACAATATCCTCTTTTTTTCATAAATATTTTTGCAGTGTTTTAATTTTTATTTATGAAACTTCAAAGAACACCATCAATAAGCATGGTCGATGACTTTAAAACGATTTTCGAAGGAAATAATAACACTTCTTTTTTCTTTTTACTACTTGAGACACATAATCTGACAGGGATCTCAATGTATGCTAAATAATAACCACCGCACTTCACGCAAGTTTTAACGCGGGCTTCTAGCACACTCAACTTCATCTATTCAAACCAAGTAGCGAGGATGTTTTCACTATGATCAAGATGAGAAGATAGCTATCGGACGCGAGTCATCAGCGTCTTTTTTTCCCCTTCTTGTTTCATTTTGATGGAGTCTCACGTTTGAAATAATAAAGAGGTAAAACCCTTCCACGTTCTTTGGCATCATCAGTTACACATGGATAGCTGTTGCAACTGGAGTCAGACCACAAGTGAAACGAGTCGGGAATTACAGAGAAATGTTTTCAACATTTTCACATACGCAAACAAAAAAGTAAGATTAAAAATACAAATAAATAAGATGCTTATAATTTTGCTTTTTATCCACACAGTCATTCTGAAGTACAACACACTACGCCAGGGGCCGGCCAATCGCAGTTCATTGCTAAGATGGTAGTGGCTTTTTAGATTAGATTTCAAATTACAGTCGACTCTCGATAATTCGAAGTTGGAGTAACTATGTAATAAAACAACAATTATACATAATGCATAAAATTATTTTCAAGAACTTTGAGAAAGTGCATACTATACAGTATAAAAATTATACAGAAGTTAAAAGTCCTGTATTAAAAGAATACATTTATGTAGTAATTCTCGAACAGGACTCTTTCACACCCCACCAAATCTCTTCCATTCCTTATAGGGAAATAAAATCGTTTCACATCCGGTTCCCTCAGACACTATCCCCAACACCATTGGTTCTTCAAGGCAGGATCCAATTTGACCCATGCCTTATTTGGTGCCGCATGCTATAAGTTACACAATTCATCAGAGAGCAGACTCTCAGCTCTCTCTCAAGCAAAAATTTACACCGAAAACCTCAAGAAATTTTCCACCGTAGGCACGCCTACCAAACCAGTCCTCTCCACCAATCACCATGCAGCTACGCCAGACAGAAGAAACCCACTATCGTCGATTCCCCATCGAAGACCACCAGATATGGGATGGAGGGCTTCAAGCAGCCCGTATGCCCAGACACACCGTAATTCAACGTAAAAAAAGTTAACAAATGAGCCATAAATCGTCATGTCAGTCCGACGCGGGGAAAAAATGCAATCCTATGCATCACTTCTTCACAATAGCGGACTATCCTTTCTGAACACATGTTAGGAAGGTCACGTGTTAAAAGAATGATATGGACAGCTGATAATAAGTGCGACCAGAACTGTCCTCTTGAAGAAGGAAAGCAATAAAAGTGTCTTTTCGCCTGAGAAACCGGGAAATTTAAAGAAGGAGTAGCAGACAGATGGTCATCAAAGGGGTTATGTTACGGCGGAAACAGGCAGAGACATTACAACACAAAACATGTAAGCTCCGACTTGTTTGGTACAGGACTCTAGATAGTAAGTGTTCGAATTGTCGAGAGTTTTATAAGATAAAACTTCGAATTATTGCTTGTAGTCTGGCCAGCCACAGATTTTACTTCGAAATATCGAGTGTACCAAAACACATTGTTTTAGTTCGAAATATCAAGAGGTTTTCTACGAGCTGAGCATATATTTCGAGTTAGCGAAAGGTTCGTATTATCGAAGAATTAGCGAGAGTCGACTCTATATGAATTATTAAACAATTTTATCTATTAAAAATTATTGCTTTTCTTTTCCCTTTTTCTTCAATTATCTATTGAAAAATTTTACATTACGTCCACAATCAAAAGTTTGACTGGCTTAAGATTTCTCAATATTAAATTGTTTTCCATTGAAAATCAGTGGAAATATTAAAATTAGCCCGAAAGCAGAAAAAGTCTCTATTTATAAAAATGCCACTATGGCCCTTGTAAGTGATTTCCAGCAACATTTGTTTGTTTTCATACCCGTTAGGGAGCACTTTTGAAAGGGAGCAAGTGATACACATAAAACATCAACAGAAGTGATAAAAACACATTCCGTATTTTGTGACATGCTCAAGGGTAAAAGTGAATTGAAATGACTTTTATATGCAGGAACAATCAAAGTCAGTTTTAATTATTAGTGTAAACATGAAATTTCAGAATAAAGTTCTTGCGGCATTATAGGTAAGAACATTTTTTTTCACGACGCTTGGAAATTTAATTCTCGACATGATGATATTTTGACAATGGTTGTTTTTACATAGAACCACAGAAATAAAAATATCTTCGACAGTTCTAGTTTTCGGAAGGAATGGAAAATGTCACTTTGCGTAAAAAGCTTTATTTAAATGTGAAAAATAATAATGGAGCACGAAAGGCTTGATCGTGAATGCTACTGGGAGATCTTCCCCACTCATTCACGTGTATTTGGCACACGTGTATTCACACCTTAGTTATCTAATTTCACTTTCAAATTGGCTCTTATCTGAAAGTTTGTCGACCCCTGAACTATGCAATTCAAAATTTAAAGTAAATAAAAATGCAGCATTTTCGATCATTTAAAGGTTTTACAGTCATTAATTTCTAAAAATATAAATAACCAGTGAACTCATATACTTGAATAATACAAACAATGAAGATAAACATTTCCAGCGGAGTAGGTCTGCTATAACTCATGCAATAAGACAGTTATCACTGATTTGAATAAAAAGTGATCAATATCCAAGATAGGCGGGGCACTTTAAAGACACTTCATAGAGCTTGTTAATTATTTTAAATTACATGTAGTACTTACGTAATGAACCGATTGATTGATAACAATAGTATGCTTCTCATATCCAATTAAACATAAAGAACACAAAAATCTACAACTACAAGAGAATAAATTAATACAGAAGGACGTGTGAAACTGACTAATATAAAATTTCGAACATTTTATCTACGATTATTCAACAACATTTCAGTAAATGTTTTAATTTATGTCTTAAAAAAAGGCGAACTAAAAAGGAATTTAAAGGTCAAAAATTATATTTTATATGACATTTAATATAGTGCACTTTCTCAATCACACATATTTTATGCAATATTTAATTTAAATCATTCACTCTTTATGTTGTACCAAGAACTCATTTTATTGACTCGAGCATATCAACCTTTTCGATTTGAGATAAGGAGAAATAAGGGCAATAAAGTAATGTAGATAAGTACTCAGAAGCAACATGAGAGGTATTCACGACGGACCTCGCCTTAATGAATCACGGTCAAGTGATGAGGCCGAGATCTGAGTTAGTATCTCACTCTCCAAACTATCTTACACTCTCTGCTACTTATAACTTTGAACCTCGTCAGATCTAACGTGCATCAACATCGCTGCATGGTGTATGCAATAATCCGGTCCCTAAACTCACGACCATATCACTACGGGCGCCATCAGTTATAACACACTCGCGTATTATTGATTATAATACAATATCATCCAGTAAAATATCGCTAATTATAAAAAGTTATAATATCGGGCGGGCAAAAAGTGACAATGAGTCGAAATTTATATATTTGGCTATGCTATATTATCTGCTTAATCCTTCTTTTGTTGAAAGTCAATTCCAGTTTGTTCAAAATTATTTAAATGCCTGCTTAACTGGATTGAGAACGAATATAATTCACTTAATATAACAAATAAAAATCATTGTACTGCTATCACTTAGATCATAACAAGATATGAAGATGAATTTAATATTTAAGTAAAAGAAATGCAAAATTTCCTTTCTTAAACTACCGTAATAGTAATGAAAAATTAAATAATTTTAATTATAATTTTGCAAACATGTCTCAAACATCTATATGAGAAATACATAATATACACACCAATAAATTTAAAAATTAGCAATGAGAAATAACGAAATATATATTAACTTCTCAATTATAGAACGCAATGTATGTATAAAACTTCATACTCACATGTAACATAATTAACAATTCGAAATTAAATTAGAATTCGGAAGTATCTTTCCTCGAGTACACTACTACTTTTAACTGGTATAAATGAATCTCTGAACGATCTACACCTGAAATGTTCGGGAAAGATGCAAGGGGTGTGGTCTTGTCCTTGCTAAGATAATTAATTTATGAAATTCGCTAACGTAACTCGGAGAGCTCAGCAAGTGATATTACGTATCTGTTTTTTCATCAAATTGGCAATTACAGAGATGCAACGACGACTACCGTTGCTTGTTTATTCAGATAAAAAGCGGTTTTAAATATAGATGTCACGCGCACGCGTTAAATACTTTTAGCAGGATGCTAAAATTACATACTTAAACGAGTATTTTATAATTGATCTGAATGCTTACAATATTTCTCTCCCATATATATTTAATTCATAAAAAAAATATCTTTTGTGGTAAATTTTAAAAGCATAAGCTCTATACAAGTTTATTACGCATCTATACCTAATAAAATGTTTTTTAATGGGATGGCAGATTGGTATTTTTACCAAAACAGACTCAGTACATTCTCCGGGAGCTGGTATTACTTTTTAGTGCGGCACCATATTGGTAGATACTAATATATAGCCGCACTGTAATTTTGACGTCCAGTTTCCACCTCAGAGGGAGACATCTGAACACTGACGATTCGAAGTTGTCCCGGGAGTTTAAATTTTCCTAGAGCACCCAAGCCACACAGGCACTCTAGGATCTTGAACATGCCGCATAATCATAGGACATAGACACTATCGATTTTCTGCTTCATGAAAATCGACGGACATGGGCCGGGGTCGAACCGTTAACTTGGGCGTACAAGGACAGCGCCTAACCAATTGCGCCACCCAACTGGCACCTAATAAAACGTTGCAGTTACCATTTTAAAACTTTAAATACTGGTTAAATTCGAATGCACACCAAGTTCTTTTCCTCTGTTTTCTTTCATTTAAAATAAAACCCATTCCTTTGTTAAACATCAAAATCGCAACTAGGAGTGGAAAGAAAAGTTAATTTACGTTTTCAAAACTCGAGCGAGAATTTTTTTTTTTTTTTTTGTAATAAATTACATTGAGGTTCGCTGAGTGGAAAATGTCACAATTAAACAATTAAGATGCCAACTTTTGCTTAAGAAGCTTTAAAATAATATTTAAAAAAAAAAGGTTCTTTCAAATTCTTGCGTGGCTATTAACTATAATTAGTTCTAAACATTTTGCTCTTCATTTTACATTAAGAAAAAAAAGAAAAAATTTAAGTATCCATCAGCTCAAATGTTTCATACAATTAGGTGTTTTACTTCCCTGTTGAGATGATGTAGAGTTAGATTTCACTAAAATGTTTTATGAAAAGTCGTTCATTTCACAACATAATCAAATTTCAGGGAAATAAAAAATTAAATTGGAAAAATAAACTGCATTATATACTTTTTATCGCACTGATTAGTTGAAATCAATTGCAACAGTTTAAAAACAAGAAAAAGAGGAAACTGATGTATATAACTGAAAACAGCAAATAGTGTAAAGATAATTTATAAAATGAAGCTAAAATATATTTTCCTACAAGTTTAAATGCTTATTTATTGATGGAAAAGCATTTTATAGAAAACATTTCAAATATGGTAACAAATTCAATTTCAATACTAATCCAATGATCACTTATAAAAATGTCATGAGTATATCTTACAGATGCCATTACCTTAAAAATTTTCGACAAAACAAACCGAATATTTACACAGACTATTATATCTTGAAAACAACCACAAATGCTGAAGCATGTAACTATAGCAGAAAAAACTAAAATTCCCAATATATAAACTTAAGTTGAAAAAAGATTTTTTAAACTAAGGCTTTCCAAAATTT
Source organism: Trichonephila clavata (assembly GCA_019973975.1). Taxonomy (NCBI): domain Eukaryota; kingdom Metazoa; phylum Arthropoda; class Arachnida; order Araneae; family Nephilidae; genus Trichonephila; species Trichonephila clavata. The sequence continues at coordinate 61,558 of BMAO01015189.1, read as the reverse complement.
TTAAAAACTTCTTGCGATTCTTTTATCAGAAAAAATATTTTCGTATACTTGGTTATATATAAAGTTACTTAAACTATAAGAAAGAGTACGATTCAAAATATTTAACAGTAATCAACCACGAAGAAAGTTGACATGGGGAAAAAAATTAGTATACACATAAATATAAATTTACCCCCCCCCCCCATTCATTAAAGACAAAATCCAACCGTTTCATATTAATCAGTACTGTATGTGCACATGTTCACATTAATATATAATTAAATTTTGGAATAAGTATTTGATTTGTAGTAGTAACGACGGGGAGAGATGTAAGGATAAGGATCGCTGTATGCCAGTGGCGCAAAGGAGAAAATGAGCTCCCCCCCCCTGCAAAGTTAGGTTTTATGCCCTAAGTCGGATCTTATAAAAGGTGTGTACATGGCATCAGTCAGACTTTGGGTCCCCCACAATGCGGGGGATTGCGGGGTTGTATGTTACGCCACTGCTGTATACCGTAGCAAGTGTAGTGACGTAGAATTTCCAATGATGAAGCTCCAATGATGCCTTTGAGGTTTATTTACCAGCGCAAAGGACTACTCAACACACAAATATTTACATATATTATGAACTTGTTTTAGGTGAATAATAAATCTCTGCTGATTTTTAGAAAAAACAAAAAATTGGTCAGGATGGCATCCAACACATCTGCCTACGGCAGATACAAAACCTTTACATAAAGCTCGCTGGCGGATTTCACAGACCTCTCTCTCCAAGAAACAATCATTGAATTTCCAAATATACACACAAAGCTGCTGTCGGAGCTTACAGATCTCTCTCAGAGAGGCAATCATTAAATCCTCTCTAGTGTGGCACTCGCGCAGGCGAAGGACCTCGGATCATTCAGTCCTCATTGCCACGTAGCGTTTTAGAATGTGACTTGAGTTCATTTACTCAAGGATTGTTGTGTACTAAAATTTTAAGTAGATTACTCCAAATAAAATTAAAAATATGTGTGTATCATACTTTATAATATAGTACATAAATATATACCTTTTCAGAAAAAAAAAATCTTATTCCAAATTAGTATACACATAAACATTATTTTTCCTATAAAAATAAACAAAATCTGAAAATTTTCTAAGAAATTAGTTACAGCGCGAGAATCTCCCTCTCCCCACTAGGAAAAATTCCTCGCTAAGCCCCTGTTTATAGGACACATGTATTTGATAGTTGAAATTGAGCTCCTTTTATTTGCACACACCTATAATTCTATAATTAAAAAAAAAATGTTTCAAGATTTTTTTTTGGTTAGTGTTAGCAAACCAAAATTGACTATTATTTGAAAATTTAAACGACCCGGATTTTTAAAAATGCCGTTAAAAAAAAAGTTTATTTTCCATTCGACTCTCGATAATTCAAAGTTGGAGGGACTAATGAAAAACTTCGAATTAATTTTTTTTTCTAACACATTTAAATTTTAAACTATGTAATAAAACAAAAATTCTACAATATTACTTAAAAGTATTTTTAAAAAGTACACATTATACAGAAGTTATAAGTCCTGTATTAAAAGAATACATTTATATAGTAATTCTCGAACAGGACTCTTTCACGCCCTACCAAATCTCTTACATTCCTCATTGGAAATAAAATCGTTTCGCACCCGGTTCCCTCAGACACTGTACCCAACACCATTGGTTCTTCAAGGCAGGATCCAATTTGACCCATGCTCTATTTGGATCTTCATGCTACAAGTTACACAGATGAGCCATAAATCGTCCTGTAGTGACACGCAAAAAACATAATCCTACGCATCTCTTCTTCACAACAGCGGACCATCCCTTCTGAACACATGTGTAGGAAGTCCACACGTTAAGCTAAAGATATGGACAGCTGACAAGTGCGACCAGAATTGTCCACTTGACTAAGGAAAGCAATAAAAGTGCCTTTTCACCTGAGGAACCGGGAAACACAAAGAAGGGGTAGCAGACTGATGGTCCTCAAAGGGGCTACGTTACAGGTAAGACACGTAGAGACAATACAACACAAAACATATAAGCTCCTACCTGTTTGCTACATGAAAGTGTTCGAATTGTCGAGTTTTATAAGATAACTTCGAATTCTTTTGTATTGTAGTCTGGCCGGCCACATATTTTACTTCGAAATATCGAGTGTACCAAAACGTATTGTTTTAGTTCGAAATATCAAGAGTTTTTCTAGGGGCTGAGCATACACTTCGAATTAGCGAGAGATTCGTATTATCGAAGGTTTGAATTAGCGAGAGTCGACTGTATATGTACAGTATAGTATACTTTTAAATCAATAATTCCATGAATTTTATCTAATTTATGCTCTAGTGTAACGGGAAAGCAGCAAAGTAAAAGTATATACAAAAATTCATGCGTTGTTAAATTATTTTCTCAAATGCATTCATTACACCTAACGCAATAAATTATTCTAAATAAAATATTTGCAATTTCAGTTTGAGAGAACAATTCAAGAGGGATAGATAACACATTTTTAACAAGTATACACTGGAAAACCTTTTTTTAAAAAAATTATAACCAATAAATATAATGACTCTTTAAATAACTTAAAACTTATAAAATTCCTACAAAAACTTTATAAAGACATTATATAATTTTATAGCAATATCATATTCAAACAAACACTATTACCAACTCAGAACATCAACCTGTTTTGAAGTTCCTGTAATTATTCTATCAATACTCATTACTTGGGAGACTCAAGTTCGTTATACAGAACATTTACTTAACCCCGAGTTCGAGAGCGTGCTTAAAATTAAACGAAGCAGACTAAGTTCGAGAGATCGTGTGGCGTGCGTTTCTAAGCAGAATAAGAAGTAATTGAAGGTAAAGTTCAAAGCATGCACCTATTTTTTTTTTCAATGATTAATATCAAAAGTAACAGATGCCGTTCTCTTCCAAATAAAGAGGGGGTGGGGATAAGGGTCTTAATTTCCCAAGGCTCAACAAATTGAAATTTCTTTATTATACTTTATAGAATCAGTAATTTCTTTTAATGTAAAAAATAACACAACTCTTGGCGTAAAAGCTTTGATTCTTAAAGATAATTATTTCAAAAAGAATGGTGTAAAAATTAAATATAAAAAGAGAAAGAGGAAATAAGATTAAAATGCTTAATAAAGTATATAATAAACAAATTACGCACAGATAGCACTTCGCTTAGACCGCAAAAATAACAATGGGAATGTAAACGTAATTTTACACAGAAACTGAAAATAAAAATATAAAAAAATTCTTTGGCAGTGAAAAGCATAATGCATTTCTTGTTAAAACTATCAGTGGTGGTGCGGTTTGGATAAATGTTTTACTGGGAATATAGTACAGACACATTTTTAAGAAAGAATATTCTCCATTTAAAAGTAAATTTCCCTTTGGGTTCTCTTATTTACACACGCATTTAAAAAAAAAAGTACTGATTTGATTAAAACTTTTATAAATGTCAACTATTTCGAAGTCTCTTTGAACTAAATATTAACATAATGGTTGCAAGCAAAGCGGAAAAATTTTGAAGAGAAAAAACCCCCAAGAATACCGTAAAATGCGCGCTTTTAACACACAAAAATATGATCGAAATTTACAGGTGCGCGTTATACAACCGGTTAAAAATAAAAATAAGAGCTTTGAACATAAAAAATAACAAGAGGGGGAAAAAACCTTCTACACAAAGATAGAAATACTGTTATTATTTTTTTTTAAAGAAATGACATTCTTTGTGAACTTAAGGGTTGTAGTCCTAGAAGTATACAGATTTTAAAGCTTTGAATTATACCTGGAATAAATAACTTCAAAGTATAAGAGCATTGCACACGTACATTCCGGGTTTCTTCGTAAAATAAAGGGTGAGCGTTATACAGCGAATATACTTAAAAATTTTACGGCCAGATTTTACGGTAAGCTTAATATCATTTATTTTCTTACATAAATTTTAATTCTACCAAAATGAAGCACAAAAAGCGTTTTATATTTATCATCATTTGTTATGCATTTCATACACAAAAGCGCATAACATACAGATGTGTGTGTTGTTAAGAATATAATTCATTACATTCATTTTCTTCCAAGAGAAAGAGTTTTATTTACGTCGCACTTTAAAGAAACACGAGTCTCTTAATTTTGAACCTCGGTCAAGTGATACAGACAACACCTGAGCTGATACCGCGTCCTGAACTTCCACATGACGTCGAGTGAGTGAATATTAACGCCCCACTGTTCATCTACACGAGGGCTTTTGGGGACGGTCCGCGCAATTTTGAACCATGGTCAAGTGACGCGGACGATACCTGAGCTGGCACCCCCCTCTCGTAACTACCACACTACACCAATGGGAGGACGTTTGAGCTCTCGACAGATTCAACGTGCATTGCTCCCCTACACAGCGGGTCTTCAGTGGTACTGGGATCGAACTCATGACACGCTAGCCATGATCCGATGCCTAGACCACTTGGCTACCGCAGCCACCCACTTTCTCTCACTAGCATACCACACACCGGGAGGACGTGTGAACTCTCGATAGATTTAACGTCCATCGCTCCTCTACACGGCAGGTCTTCAGTGGTACTGTGATCGAACTCATGACACGCTAGCCACGAACCGATGCCTAGACCACTTGGCTACCACGGCCACCCACATTACGTCAACAGTAGGGCATTGAGTATCGACAGATTTAACGTGCATCGGCCTCCTCTACACGGCGGATATTCAAAAGGCACCAGGACTCGAACTCGAGACACTCAGGTGGAGAATTCGCCACCATAACTACTTGGCTACCGCGGTCTAAAGTCAATTGTGATAAAAATTTTCTTGTTAAGTATCCGCTGTCGTGGGATTTATAGCTATGTACATATTTCAAACACCTTTCAAAATTGATCGACACAAACCGTTTGTTTAATGTAAAGTGAACCGCAAAATTTTTAGAGCATATGTTTCAAAATATAAAATTAACGGCTCAATTTTTTATTTACTTATTTTTACAAATTCAACTACATTCGCTACAAGAAATCGCTATGAAAATTTGGTTTTAAAAACAATGTAATAGAATAACAAGAGCTATTAGTTATGGGTCTCATAATACTAAACAAGGTCGAATGACAAAGACGACCTCTAAATCAGTACTTCACTGGTGATCATATTTATTAAATGATCAAATAACGGGTCTTTCATAAAATCATGAATCGAGCTTGAAACTTGAGCATCCCCGATTACAAAGAGTGACCATGGCCACTTGGATATAATAACTGTTGAAATTGTTGTCAAAACATTTAATTTAATTTCCAGGAATAGAACCTAAAAGTATTCGAAGATCAAGCTCTCGTGAACTTTCATCGAAATGAACTTTCCTAGCAAATTTATTCGTTGGGAATTTTTAGTGAATTTAAGCTAACTTAATTATAGTCTACCCTTAATACACGAAACTTGAAGTATGATTCTTGAGGCAACTTGATCTTTTATTACCATTTTTAATTAATTAATAATGATATAGTAATAACAAAGTAGGTTTTAGAAATTAATCACATCCAGCAAAGATTTATTGCTTGTTTGTTTTAATACTTTCAGCTCATTTAGTAGCAAATTAACTTATTGGTTAAACAAAATAATTTTTATGTACTTACCCTGTTTGAAATCGGTATGATTTCACGACCTCTTCTTAATGCCGGTGCACGAAGAATTTTTCGAGGCCCAACGGAAGGCTTATCCATCTGAAATTAAAAAACGTTTCATCAAGAGGGAGTCTTACTTTTTTGGAAAACAACTTGAGTAAGAAAATTAAAGCTTATTTACGCAAGCTGTAGTTAAAGGGGTTTGGGCGATGAAATAGAGCTGTCGAATATGGGGAAATAATATTGTAACTAAAATTAAAACCATTTAGACTACACAGAAAAATAAAATCGATGTATTACAATTAGAAATGAGTAGAAAGACTAAATTTAATTGAGAATAATACAAGTAACAAACTTTGTTTCAGGGATATTTTGAATGTCCTGTTGGAAACTTTTCAAAAAATATTATCAGAAAAGGTTACGATATTTAATAAAATTTTTAGTGATCGTAACAGAAATATCCATTAATTATATTGTGCCTTATGATTCTTAAGATACTCAATTACTATTACATTCTTTTTCATTTAAAATTTAATGTCAGACATTCATATTTGGTAATGAAACAAAGAAGATGAAATATAGACCGCGAGGGCAAAAAAAGATTGGTTCAAATTCAAAAGGGTAGCATATAAAAGCAAACTTCACTGGAGGGGAAAAAAAGAATTAAACATAAAGCATGAGTAATTAATACAGGAAATAATCACAATTTATTAAAAACAATTAGTAACTATCAAATGGTAAAAAGTTAACAAGTGTACTAAGCATACGGAAAAGCTTTGTACATTACCATAGTTAAATGACACCATAGTTACCATAATTACCATAGTTAAATGGTTTAAAAAGAGTTAAGAAAAAAATGAACGCGCCATAAAACGTTTCATTAATTTAGATGCATATAAATTAGTTATTTTAAATAAGTGTTCTGCGCAAGATGATACAGTTCATTATTGAGCAAACAACTTCACTCATTGGGAAATATTTAAATGCACTCAGTTAACTCAAAAATTGAGGAATAAGAATTCATCATAAAGAGATAGTTTAATCCAAATTTTTTTTTTTTCAAATTAAGATTGCGAATTAATCTCCAGGGGTAAAAGAGCAATCCAAATAAAAATTGATTTGGGATATACAGTTTCAAGACAATCCGTTCAACACAAAATAACGCCCCCCCCCCCCCCATTCACTTCAAGGGAGAAGGGAAACTAAACCCAGAATATTTCTAAGAAAATTCGGCAAATAATTGAGTTCATTTACATAAAAACGATATTGCGTCAATTGTATCGAATATAATAGTATAAAGCTACACAATTCTACAAACTCCATAGAAAGCAATATTAGAACAGTAGCTATATTTATGTTTAAAAAGCTACTACTGCATCATATTGTTTGATTCACAGCAAACGAATGAAATAACTTAGTTATTTTATATATTGAGCAAAAGAAACTTTTTTCAGAAAGTTTAAAAAAAAAAAATTCTGAGAATTTAAAAAAAAAATTTATTTTTTCAACATGAAAAAAACAATAAAAGAATTCACACATCTAGCCGACGAACAGTAAAAAATAAATGAAAAGAAAAAACTGAAGTCGATTACAAAAGGTCCATTAATTAGGATTTCACGTCAATTATTAATTATTCTTATATGATCCTAAAGATTTTAAACACAGATTAACTGAGCGGGCAAAAAAAATTTATATTAAAAACTTAGAAAAACTTATTATAATTTTTTATACCGTAAAATCCAGCGCATTGTGCGCACGCTATTTTTACGAAGAAACCTGAAATGTACATGTGTAACCTTATCTTTTGACAAAAGCGAACCGCATAAAAACAACCCCATGCCATGAAATATCTCACTTCCCCTAGTGCTCTTCTGCTTAGAATAGTGGAAAATCCATGGTTATTTTTAAAAGAAAACCGATGTCGATACTTAGTTTCCCGAAAGGTGTTTGTGCACGAGCAGAATGGATGGACGAAAACGGCGTAAAATTGTGTTTGGCGACGAAAACGTCCACCCGGTGTGTTTTAAAGATTCCAGAAAGTCTTTTGGTTTGGGACATGTTCAGATTCCATCTAATGGATAATACGCAGAAATTACTGACACAGTGCAACATAAATATGCCAGTTACCGGTTATTCAAGGCGGATGATCGTCATTAGTTCAGCCTTTCGTGTGAAAATCAATAAACCATTTACACTCATGTCCATAAATTAAGGATAATTCAGAATCACACAGAAATTGAACTCTAAAATAAAAATTTCACCTGTAGAATTATCACACACATCTTGAAGAAGAATATGCAAATTACGGGAAAGCACCAGATGGCGCGGCTAGTACGTCACAATGACGAGAGTGTAAGATAGGGGTATATCAAGAATGGTGGCAAAGAAGTAAAATTGCTCACAAGTGCTTTAAAAGCCTTTCAGTGCAATAACCGCATAGTTATGGCACAAAGGAAGCATTTGGATGATTTTTTACGCGGTAGAATTATCGGACGACTGGAATGTGGACGTACCCAGCTGGAAGTATCCGACGAACTTGGAATCGCCCAGAGTGTCATCTCCAGGCTTTTGCAACGATTCCAAGATGATGGTAATGTGAGTAGATGTTACAGCACAGGTCGCCCCCGAGTTACAACGCCGAATGAGGACCGGTATTTGGCAGTTACTGCCAAACGAAACAGACGGAGCACAGCATCAGACCTGTCTCGTTAGCTCTCTTCAGCTACCGGCACGACAGTTTCAAGGCAGACCGTGTACAGACGCTTAGGGCACATTAGTCTATATGCTCGTAGGCCTGTCAGATCTGTTCCCCTTACCGCAACTCACTATCGCCTGCGATTAACCTGGAGTAGAGCATGCATTGTGGACACCGCAACAGTGGTCTTGTGTGATAATTTCCGACGAGTCCAGGTTTAGTTTGCAGTCTGATTCTCTCCGGACTTTCATATGGAGAGCGCCAGGTACCCGTTACCACCAAGAGAACGCCATTGAACGACACCGTGACGATGGTGCACGATGGCTCGTTTGGGGAGGAATTATTCTTGGTTCCAGAACTGACCTGCATGTTCAGAGTGTAACGATGACAGGCCACATCTATCGGGATGTCATTCTGGAACAGCATGTACGGTTGTTTCGGGGCGCCATGGGTGCTGAATTTCTGTTTATGGATGACAACGCCCGTCCTCACCGTGCAAACATTGTAGACGAATGCCTTCAATCGGAGAATATCACCCGCATAGATTGGCCAGCATACTCACCGGACTTGAATCCAATAGGGCATGTGTGGGATATGCTTGACCGACGAATTGCAGCCCGTCAACCCCCTCCCACCTGTCTACCGGAACTTCGGAGGGCATTGCTTGATGACTGGTGTAATATTCCCCACGATCAGATTGATAATTTGATACTCAGCATGCGTAGGCGTTGTAAGGCCTGTATTGCATCGTCCGGGAGACATACTCCGTATTAACCATCATACTAACCATGTTATACTGTTTTTTGTAAATAGGTTCTTTTTTAAAATTTGCTCCAGGGAGTAAAAATCGCAATGTTCATTAATTATGTCAAACATATAGCATCTTTTTTGCTCTTTACCTTTTGTTTAATAAATAGACTTTACAAATAAGTCAAATTTGTTTTGCTTCTGTCTCTTTCTTTGCCTGAACTTCATTATCCTTAATTTATGGACATGAGTGTAAATCAAATTTAAAACGACAGTGGAATATGTGGAAGAGGAAAAGGAGGAAAATTACCTATTAGAAGGCGAAAAAAAATTTACAAAAGCAGGCCTAATACATATATAGAAATCTAATTTTTATATATGCTCATCTCTATTTTTTTAATTTTATTTTAAAATTTATTTTTATACACGGCGAATAACGCGCACCTGTAAATTTCGATCTTAGTTTATGTGTTGAAAGTGCGCATTATACGGTGGTTTTTTTTATATGGTAATATATTTTTCAACCTTCTCATCTAGTTAACTTCTTTATTTTGAAACTTTACTTATTGTACTCTTTAGATTTTGAAAATTTCTATATTAACCAACCGTTTCGCAAAGGAGGGAAGTGCTGCCATCAAATTACGCAGACTTGCAAAAGTTAAAAAACAAAACCATTTTCAAGGATTTTGCAAAAAATGCTGAACTAATACCAAAAAAAAAAAATTTGAATGAAAATATACATACAATATTACTAAAAAGATTATAAAATTTATCAAGGAACCATCCTGAAAGACACGAAGTCTGTGCACCCAACAAACATCACGCTGGACGAGACAGTACCATTCTCTTCAAGTACCTCCTCCATGATTCACTTCCACAATGTTGCAAGGATGGTCTGTAGAAAGGGTGATATTTTGTTCTGGTTTCCACATGTGAACGCGTCGAGAATCAGTGCTCAGAATGAATATAGTTCATCAATGAAGAGAACACCGGCCCTGTGTGCTATCGATTCCATGAATGATGAAGTCAACCATGGACATCACAGACTTTCCTACGACTTGGAATAAAAGATACAGATGATTGGTCTTCCGACTTAAAGTTTTGCCTCATTAAACCTTCGATAAACAGTGTAACAGAAGATAACTTATTTGCGAGTTGGGTAGCAGTCATCCCCTTATTGCACTTTTCAGCAAAAGATTAGTGGCTTAGAGGTAGCATGTGAAAATCGAAGGCACGCATGTAAAAGATCCCTTGAGTATCTATTTAGCTCTGGCACACTTACGGCAATATTTAGCAACCGACGAGAGCTTGAATTAAATCGAGCGTCAAAATTTGGTAGCGAGAGCCGCCACTAGACGGTGCCCTTATGCACTTTTGGAGACTTTTCGTGTTTGCTAAGGCTTAATTGCCAATATGCAACCTATTGGGGGGGGATTTTAAAGATTAGTAGTATTCATCATGACTTATGGTGGCTCACAGGCGCCCTGTAATTGGTCTTTTTTTTTTTTTCTGTCTCCATGAACTTTTCTTTTGAAACACATTGAGCCATCTTGCAAATTCCACTTGGGAAATAACCAGCCTCTAATCTCCTAAATGCTCTCCTTCATGATCTATCATCCACACGTTTCTGAGTCATTGTTTTCAAAAGTAATTGTCTGTCACATCACCCTTTTTTAATTGGCATAAAGAAAAAGAGATTGATTGGATAATTAAGACAAGCATCACCTCTACATGTTGGCAATTTTCATTAAAAACATGTAGTTTTAAAAAAAAATCGAAAAATGTCTGGTCTTTATTTTGTACACACCAGTGTAAATTAACTTTTCTTATTAGGATCTAACCACAAAATTGATTTTCGACTTGGGCTTCATTTTTCTTTTTTTTTTTATGAAATTTTTTCTTCATTTCACATATTCTCTTTGTTATTTTAATGAAGGTTTAAAATTTTTATTGTTTTTCAATATAACCTTGCTACTACTTATCCCTTTAATGTCCACTTTTGCAGAACATCCTTTATTGCAGATCAGTGGCGTAACATAAACCCTCACAACCCCCCCCCCAATCCTTTGGTCCCCAAGATCCAGCTTGGGTACCAAAACCAGACTTTGCAGGGGGCCCTAAAATTCTCCGTTACGCCACTGCTGTAGATACAATATTTTAACGATTCATATTTTTTGTATAAAACAGCGCTTTTATTACCCAGAACTAAGCGAGCCAAGGGGTTTATTTTTATATCATAATATCAAAATTACATTTTTGTTACTATTTTTTTATGTATGTTACTTGAAGTCGATTCGATGAACTTAACAAATAAATTCCATGGGATGTTTCTTACCCTAATGAATTTGATACACGGTATTGATTTTTTTTATTTGATAAACTTTAAAAAGTTTGATATAAGTAAGTAATAATTTTATTTTGAAAAATACCCATAAGATATCAAATATCGTCGGTCTCATAGTCTCAAAGCAAGTAGTAACATACTTTCGTGCCCTATTTCAGTTCGCAAAACTAAAAAAGGTTGCCAAAGCTGCTTTATTTGTGATTTTTACTTCAAATTTAAATTCACTGAAAGTTGAAATAAACTATTACAGTATAACATAAGTCTTACAGTAATAGAAATGAAATATAAATGCATACTTATATTTGTAATCTACAACATCAAAAATTGTTCATTTTTCATATAATAGCTCAAAATAAGTTCTTTGTTTTATTAATCCTTTCCTATATCTAATATAATTTGCAACAAACTGATTATCTCACAGCTACAAATAATCAATACTTAAAAATCTATATTTGATCAATTAAACTAAATTATATACAGGAACAGATTCTACAATTTTGTAGAATTTGAAAGTTGAGTCACTAATCAAAAACTTTACAACAAATGTTTTATAATGAATTATAAAAAACTTAATTATAAATCAATCACTTAAAAAAATTAGGTGATTCAGAACTATTTTTTTAGGATTTTGATCTTTCAGCAAGTAAAATTCTTTAAATTTACATTAAGGGGCTAAGTATTCATGCGACATTACAAGGGGGAAACTAATTTTTAAAAAAGGAAAAAATAAGGCAACATTTAACTTAATCAGACTTACATGAAATCAAATACTAAGAAAACACTTTTTGGATTGAAAAATGAGTTATATCAACTGGTTGCAAGTTTTATAAATGTGAAATGGATTAAGTATGAAAAATTATACTGTATATATTATAAATGGGATTATTTCTTGGTATACAAATTTTTAAATACGTATTAAAATTCTGTTCAATTCTGTAATATCTGGGCAGCACTTTTCCCTCCTCTCTTAAAAGAAACAAGTAAAAAAAAAAAACATAAGTAAATATTTAATGTACTCTCACCTTAAAGCCAAAACGAATTTTCAATCTTGCTTACCTAACCATTCACTTTATGAATGGCAAAAACTCGAAAATGACATTTATAAAAGTGATGCAAGTGCTCTGAATAAAACAAACTTTTAATAAACAACCGTGCAGAATTAGAGAGGGGGGGGGATTAACACAGTATCAACCCACCGACTTGTCGGCGACGAAAATATCTGCAAGTAGTTGCTACTATCATGGAGATATGAACTTTATGAAGAGTACACAGGAGTCTTCCATTGTGAGTTAAAAGCTTCATTATCACTTGGAAAAAAAGCTGGCTGATAAAAGGGTATAGAGGTGTACAACTTTATCTAAATTTTTATCTTTGCTAACGGAACAATAAATATTTAAACAGAGAAATCCCTCTCTTTAATACTTTTATGATACAGTGACCTGCGAAATACAATTAATGACGATAAAGATATATAAATACATAAAAAATTATATATCTCACGGGTTTGAGGATATTATGCGTAAGTTTTATTTCTTAGTTAAATGATTTATTTTATATTCAACATGCACTAGACATATGTGATTATTGTACTTCAAAAATAAACTTATGAAATCTTCGAAAAATTACAAACATGAAAATACCCCTATCGTAAAAATAAAAAAAAAGAAAGTTTCTTGTATTGAAAATTAATACTCCAAACTATTAATACTGCCAAATCTCATTTATTTCACAAATTAACATGCCAACTAGAGTCCAAGACTCACCTAGTTATAAACAATTTTTTTCATGGAATACTGTTAATTAAACAAAACCGAACGAGCACTTCCTTGTTGCCACAGCGTACAAAATAATATACTTTTTCAATATCGTTCAGTTCACGGTGACAAAAAATTAAACAATGATAAATAAATTCACGTAAACAAAATAATAAATTTAAATAATTGTTTTGCTTTTAACATAATAAACTGAAATTTATAAAGTGGATCTCACAACCCCATTACGTAAAATTAAGATCTCTATAGATTTAGTCAAGCATCAATCTCGGACATATAAGTATTAAATATTAGAAAAAACGTGAAAATTATCAAGCTATAAAAAGATCGTCACATGAAGTCTCGTTCTCCCTCCTTTCCTTTCAAAAAAATTCGAACTCTTTATATATCTTTTTACAAGGAGAAATCAAATTATTTGCATAATAAAACTCGATAGAGAAAAAAAATTTAATGTGACAAATGAATTAATGTGAAAGGACGAACTTAACTATAGATTTTACATTTGAATATTTAATTTTTAAAGAAATTCATAGAATTTTTAAAAAACCTGCATTCTCTAATAGTGATAACATTTTAATATAATATTCTTTTTCTCTTTGTAATTTAAACCAGTATCTATAAAATACTAAATTTAAGTGTAGTTAGTGCATAGATTTTGATGAGATTCGAGTTGTACTTCGATATTCTCTAAATCAGATATTCAAACAGTAATATATACAGTCCTGGCCAAAATTGTGGACACTTTAAAATTATTATGTTTTTTTTTAAGTTTTTATGCTTATAGAAAATTTTACGTTGCACAAAGTGCAAAGTCTTTTCTATCATTTTAAAAAGAATTTAATACTAAATTCAATACAAAAAACAAATTTCAAGTATTTGCAACGCAAAAAAAGAAATGCTGCAATAATTATCGATTTACATTAGATACTGGTGATAGAAGTGTTATCAGTGCTTAGTAGTGTAGCCTTTATTTTTTATTGCAGCTTCACATCGAAATTTCATTGAGCTGAAAATAGTTTTAAGCTCTTCTTTCGTTATTACAGGAGGACAAGAAACAACTATATCCTCGATTAGTTCCTTTTTGTTTCATGGGTACCTCCTTCGGACAAGAGTTTTCAAATGGTGCTACAAGTTCTTAATAGGATTGAGATCAGGACTCTTTCATGGTCAGAGCAGCAATGATATTTAGTCAAGAAGCAATGACATCAAATAAAACAAGTAGATTGGACACCTAGAAAGAGATGTGTGACGATAAATTGTTTTTTTCTATGTTAAAATTGTAAGACCGGTGGATGGATCAGTGGCATCTGGAGACTAAAAGTATTGTTTAAGACGTCAAGAGACAAATTTAATAATAAATAAAAAAAAACAGGAAAAAGCAAAAAAAGGTCTACCATATCTGTTGATGACAGAAGAATAAAAATATTATGTCTCCAAGATAAAATAATGTCATAAACGGTCACCAGAAGTTATGTGAATGATGGTGGTGTTTCTGTCAGTTAAAAAAAAATCAGGTGAATATTAGCAGACGTTAGGATAAGAAGTAGAATTCCACGAAAAAAGCCTTATCTCAATGTACAACAGCGTTAAAAGACTATTGTTGTCAACGGAACACATTAATTGGACAAATGGTTAGTAGTCACAAAGGTACAAGAAGGGATGAAACTAAGATATCGTTATTCGGTAGTGATGGCTGAAAATATGTAAGACGAAAAATAGGAAAAATGCTACATCCTGACCGAATCCAAGCAACTGTGAAGTACACACATAGTTTTATGATTTTGCGATGCTATCACTAAATGGTATTGGTCGCCTATCGATGGGACACTGAATGTCAGAAAATACATTGACACCATTCTAGAACCTATACTTCAACCTTGCATCAGGGATCTATTTAACAACAATGCTTTATTTTTCAGTAAAATTCTGCTTCTTGCCACACAGAAAAGTAATCGAAAGACTGATATCGTTCTAAGATCATTGAGTTGTTGTCCTGGATAGGAAACAGTCCTGACCTCAATCCTATCGAAAATTTGTGCCACCGTTTGAAAACTTCAGTCCAAATGAAATAAAAAGGAACTAATGGAGGATATAATTGTTTCCTAGCATCATGTAATAACGAAGGAAGAACTTAAAACTATTTTCAGCTCGATGAAACATAGATGTGAAGCTGTAATAAAAAATAAAGTCTACTCCACTAAGAACTGACAACTCACTGCTATCATCAGTATCTAATGTCTATCGATAGTTATTGCAGCATAACTGTTTTTTGCAAAACAAATATTTGAGTTTTGATTTTTGTATTGAAATTAGCTTTAAATTCTCTTTAAAACGACAAAATATTTTACAATTTGTGCAACGTAACATTTTCTATAAGCATATAAACTAATAAAACATAATTTTAAAAAGTGTCTATAATTTTAGTCATCACTGTACGCAAAAAAATCAACCTCCAGATATGCGCGTATATCTGAATGGAAATATCAAAAATAATTCTACAAAAAAAAAACCCCTTTCTAAAACAGATTTTTTTAAAAAAACACAAAGCAACTTGTAAAAAAAGAAAAAAAATTATATTGAAAACAAGATGTACTAGATGGGGGGGGGGGACAGTTTTTGAGATACACATACAAAAAGCTTAACCGTAATGTTAGTAAAAAGTCTAACATAAGGATCACATCTTTGAGTAAATTCGTAGAAAATGATTAGAGGATTCCATTAAAATAAGTTTCTATTATATAAGGACTGCATTTTTTCAATATAAATGTTGTTTGGTTATATATATATATACTGAAAAAATTATACTAAACGAGGTAGTTAATTTTTAAATGAGATTTTTATATAATGGTTCATAACTAATTTTTTGAATATTACTTCAACACGTCTTTCAAAACAAAGGAAATATTCGTCTGTTTTACTATTGGTATTAAGAGAAATTACAATAATGGTGATAATTTTGATTAAAACAAGCAATTTTAACCACAGGTATTTACTTTATATGCATAAAAAATTATCAAAAATTTGTATTACTCGTACATTTTTGGAGTATTTTTAAACTTTTGGTTATGATTAAAAGTTGCATAGAAAACAATGACTGAGGACTAGTCCTTGTAAGAATTCTTTGTCTAAAATTTATTTCTCAAAAAAGAACCTTAAACGGAAGATAATCTATAGTTAAGTATTTGCAACGTATGCACCCAATTGAATAGTAAGTCCAGTAATTCAGAAATCTAAAAATTCAAAATGCTTCAAGCTAAATTACCCTGGATTTGAAACCTGAAATACGAAAATGACATAATTATATAAATATCTGGTCCTATTTAAAAATTGAAATATCTTGAAAATTTTTTTGTCTATGAGCTACAAAGTGATGCTAATAAAAAAAGGTATTCTTATAACATTAATTTTTCAAGATTGGTGCTTAGCCAGATTCACTAAATTTTATTTGCAATTTTTACACATTGATACTTTTAACTTTTTTTATGTCTTAAAATCATTAGATTTTTCACAGAAGACTTATGAAAAATTTAAAATAGAAGAAGAGAACAGCCGAGTATATCTATGATATTTAACAAATTCTTAATAATCTAATGGTTTTAAAAATATATATTCTAAACATTTATTAACTAACTTAAATATGTAAAGAAAAATGCCAGAAAGATGTAAGCAACAATCATGACAGTGACATATATGATCTAATACATTCTCAAGCAAAGTAACACATATATTTTTCAATAACATTCATTATTAATGGAACCATCTAAGCAAATGCTACGTAAAAGGATTCTTCAAAGAAATGCAAAATACATTAATATAACCTTTACTTTAAATCATGAGCAACTCTTCTGGACAATACTCATTGTCGTTCTGTCACCATGTCTCCACCATTCAGATAGATGTTGAATAGAGTTTCGACTATCACTCAATATCCAAATATCTGTATTGACACTCTCAGTAAAGCAAAATTTCAAAGCCGCCTTAACAGCTAAGAGTTCTGCCCAAAATACAGAGCAGTAGTCAGGATTTCTCTTACGGCAATATTTTCAATTGGCTCCAGCTAGAAGAAAAAGAAGTAGACTGTAGCTTACTTTTCGGACGAAGGCTTCTACTAACATATCCCTTTTTATCCTGTGCAACAGATGATGCAGTATGCTCATAGTTCTCAAACAAACAAATCATGATGAAGGGTGAAAGATGCAGCTTCATGATGTCCAAGACTGTGAGGCACCAAAGGTTGAAGTCTGACTTCAACTCAAGTTTGCAATGCATTTAGCTGAGCATATTGGAATGGCCTTTCCGTCTTGGGTGGACCTACCAGGAGAATACACTCCTGACATACTTTGCCCATTCCGCCCAGGAACCCTCTCCCACCACGATGAGGCAGCAATACAGGACTTCGAGAGAGCCAATGGTTTCTTTCCTTGACATTCATAGGATGAAACCAATGCCTCTACCTTCCTCCATATACACTGGTGCTGAGAATCATTGCTCTGACTGAAATGATTCTGAGTAATTAAAACGTGACTTTGTTGATGAGATGTCCAGTCTTTGTGTTCTTGACACAAATGTAAATTTTGTTGTTAATGGGCTCCTGTTATAATGGTATGCAAAATTCACAGGATGACGGGAAGATAGTTTACCTTAATGATGGCTTCAGTCTATGGTTAACCAGGCCAACCATCGTCCAGTAAGCAGTTGCCAAGCAATATCTAAAATATTTCTGGTTTAGGTCTACTTTGTTTACTTTTTGCTGCATGAGGATATTTTGGTTATAACTTGCTTTCTTCAGTTGATCACCATTAAACTTTTTTAAGGCAGCACCAGCCCTTTGGAAAGCCTTTACAAGCTACACTTTTGTCAATTCCAAATTCTTGGGCAACACACATCAAACTGCAACCTTTCTCAAGCTTGTTGACTATTCCACCACTGTAAAGGCACCTTCCTGCAGCCATTTTGCATATACAATCTCTTTTTAACTTGAAACGAATGCCTAGAAATACATCTTTCTTCCTCCTTTTTAAGTTGTCTTTAACTGCGAGCACTGATTATACATTTTGCATATCCTCATGTCACCTATGACATCATGTTCTAGATATTTGCAGATGTATCATCCTTCTATTTTCATTGTACCCCCCCCCCCCCGATTGCAAAAAGCTCTTTTCAACAATTTAATGGCTGTCTGCTAATTATAATTTCGTAGCTTAAATTTTGCACACCAGTGTAGTGTAGAACTCTAATAATCACAATAAATAGAAAGAGTAATAGGTTTTAAAAAAAATTCTAAATAAAATATTTATTTCTATAATCAGTTTGATGCCATAATGAAATAGTTTGAAAAATTTATTTTAAATTATCCTACTTATAAACCTCTCTCTCTCTCTACTGTTCTTATTCTACTAAAATTACTCTAAAATTATGGCAATTAATTTTTTAAATTACTATCATCTACTTTAAGTATTAATTCGTTAGAATGGAAGTTCTAAATAGACCCAAAAGGTTTTAGATAACAATTATGAAAAAATAAAATAAAATAAAGATTCCTGGACATATATGTAAGAATTATTAACCACTGAATCTAAAGAGCATCTGACTATATATAAAAATTTGCACAATAAAAGATTTAACAATTAATAACACTGGGCAACAGATTTTCAAAAAGCTTTTGCTTCCAAGACGAAAGTCAACTTATAATGAACTTGATATGCTGAACAAAAATATAACAAAAAAAATCTGAATTTGTTGTGGATTTTTTGTAATGTGTATGCATTGATTAGATGTGTGTATATATAATATATATGTGAAGAATACAATAATCTGCAGACTTTCGATTTATTTTAATCTTTCATTTGTAATGGACGTGAGAAGCATCTTTAATGAGTGTTTAATAGTAGTCAGCCAACACATTGCCATGTGAGGTTCAAATCCCCTAGTATCATTTACCACTTTGGCAATGTTCTGATGAAAATGTTTGTCGCACTCATTATTGATCATCGTGCAGTTATCAAGACATTCAAGTGGGAGTCCAGAAAGAGAACTTTTAAGCACATATTGCAGCCAAAACCCTGAAACAATGCAGACATATATTGAACCAAATCCTTGTAGCTTTTAACCTTGTCATTTCCAAAGAAGTTTGGTGACACTCAATAGAATACACTCAAAACCTGTTTTTCTTTGCTTCAAAAAGATTTCTCAAACTGTATTTGAAATTGTACTTAATCTAAGGCACTACAGGAAAGGAATGGGAAAAAAACTTTTATTTTGTTTTTCCTACAGTCGAGGGAATTTTTCATGCAGGTACTTGAATGCTGATCTATTCTTACATTTTATATAGTTTTTGATAAGGGCAAGCTTGATGTGCAAAGGAGGAATGATGATTTTATGTGGCTCTGCCACAGGAGGGTGCACTGCATTTATTTCTCCAGGCTTAAACGATGCTCTGAGGTAAATTTCTCTTGATGCAGTGCAAAGTAATTCCTCTTCTGTTTTACAGACAAAGAAAATAGCAATGATTTTTATATCCTAGTTGCAAACCCATCAACAGAGACACTATTTCTGGTCAACACAGACCTGCCATCATCTACAAAATTTGTTTAAGATTGTGGTAAGTCTCTTTAAAAAAAATTCAAAAAGCAGCTGATATGTGAGAAATGAAATCTTGAGATCAATATATCTGATTTGCTTTGGACAGATTCAAATCATGAATAAGTTCATTCAGTTCAAATGAGGTAATTTTATGTGGAAAAGATGTTTCATCAAGGCACAAAAAGTTGTCATCATGCTTACAGCCACTACATACTACATTGAAGCTAGAGGAGTATTAGAGACACATTGAGATCTTCCTTGCCTGAACTGGTAGAAAAATCTGTAGGAGACTCCAGGAATTGGGAGACCTTCACCATGTAAGACAGGTCATTGAGCAGATGGTACGTTAGTGTATTCAATTGTCCTATTATACTTTATCAAATATCCAGAACATTATACATTTCATTAATGTGTATTCTTACTAAATCCCATTATGTTCATACGATATATTACAATATTGCATTATATTAATCATTGCTAGTTTATCCATTGGGTGCTCAGGGGTTCAGGGAACAGAAAGGCCGATAGAAGTGGGAATTAACTAGATTTTCTGGTTATAAATTTCAATCTGCCAATGCCAAGGTGGCCTGTAAATCTGCACCCAGGGTCCAAAATGAGCTTAAATCAGCACTGATATTAATATAGTATATACAAAGAGACCCCAATTTAACTAATCCATTGGTATCGAACATTTTATTCATCAATTTAGGGTTATTCATAATATCAGGGTAAAAAAAAAATACAAATTCTTTGCACTTACTTTTTGGAAATTCTATAAATAAGCAACTACACAAACAATATCTATAGTTACAAAGTATACACTTTTTATTCAGCAACTAAAAATACTATTAGTGAATTATTACACACCAGTTAATAAGAAATTTTAAAATATTAATAGATGTTTGATAATCTTTTTTATTCCTGACTTAAAAAGAACTCTTTTTCAATTATATTCAAAGAAAATACTGCATCATATACATCCTGCTGCCTGACATTGTTTTCAGTTCCTAACAAGTAAACATTATAAAATGTAAGTTTTGATAGGAGTTTCAGAAAGGAATTTCATGTTCTATTCAAAATCCATGCAATAGGTTACACTCATGACTCATCTGCACCTATAAAGTCTAATAATGGGCTGCACCCTTTCTCCACCAAAATCTGATTTTTTTGTTCCGGACAAGAAGTATAAGTCATTTGGAAGGGGGGGAAATGTTTCTAATTGAAACAAATGGAAAAAAAATTTTGCTATTAAAATCAGTTTCTAATTTGGCTTTAGTTGTTAAATAGAGGTTTTTGCCTTGATTTTAAACAGGGACAGAGAAAAACTCATTAAGCTGCGAAATTCATTAAATAGGAGGATCAGTAAATTGGGGTGCGAATGTATATAATATATTTATATATAAAAAATACATAATACAAGTATAATATATGAAATATAACCAGTGATGTCTTTATACTTATTGAGGCACAGGGCCTCTATATTGTGATCCTTTTAAACAGACATTACAATACATTGTCAAATACTTGTACAAACAGAACCCCATAACAAACAAATGTACATGATTCACAATCTAACAAACCGAATCAACTGACTTCTACCTTTTGACTAAATGAGAAACGATTGCACATGGTGGTAAGTATGGACATGTAACATCTGACAGTTAAAATTATTCAAATCATGACCTTGCTGAGACTGAATCGAGAATAAGGCTCCCCTCCTAAAGACCTGGACCCAGGTAGTCCATTCCTTAAGACATCCTTGAATATAATGTCTATATTAGAGCACCTTTAAAACACGTGCACAAAATGTTACAATCTCCAAAACAAGAGCCAATCATTTTTTTAATTTGATAATTGTATTCCACACTTTAAATTCATCTAGGATTACAGGATGAATTAATTAAATTTAAGATCTTAGTGGATCCTCCAGAATAAATAGCAAGGGATTCTAAAATGACATTTTACAGTATAGCACATTAGATTTCTTCCTTATTTTAACAACAGTAAGTAGGTAACTGAATACATACAAATTGTATCGGATAAATTAGAAGACTCAAATTATGTATGAAAAAAACTTATTCGTGTGTTTAAGTGCAAAAAAAACACAAAGAAAAAGTATATAGAAAACGAAAATTGCTCAAAATTGACAAATTTCTTAGCCTTCTGTAAGTGCTACTGGTCCAAGTATTTCTGTAAATAATGAAACTTATACGCATATAAGTTGGTAGTACGTAGCTTTGTTTTTCTATGTACTGCAGAGCACAATAAAGAGCTGAAGTTACTTTGCATGTTTAAAATATTCCAAAATTTTTATTTGATAAAACCCAACCCAAATAGGGGCCTCATTTTTTCTTTTCTTTTTTTTGGTACCAGGGCTTTTGGATACCAAGCTATGCCACTGAATTCAACATAAAAATTTAAAAATACATAGGTATTATGAGAATACTTAAAAGGAATTAATATTTATGTTATTAACATATTTAGTTGATTAAAATATTAATAAAATGATTTGATAATAAGCCATTATGAAAAGTAATGTGAATCAAAAGTATGAACATTTAATTTTCAAGTAATCAAAGATAGAAATGTCTCAAATTATTTACTATTGCTTTAAAGCAGAATCAGAAAGTTTGAAAAAACCATCTTCTAAAACAATGAAATTGGCATTTATTATTTAAATTTTAATTGGTTATCTTTTTGAGGTGTTATATGTACTCATAAAGGCAAACTTAAAAATAATTTGAGACATGCCATTTAATACATAAAATCAAAGCTAATTTTATTGCTGGACACTGGCAATTCACACTTTTATAAATAAATAACTAAATGTCATTGTAAAAAAACTGTTCTGATTTTCTTTTGGATTATAATTTATATATGTGAGAAAACTCTCTCTAGATTATGGGTAGCATATTCAACATTCATATATTTTAATTGAAATTTGCATATTTTAATTACAAGTTATGAATACATTTGCAGTCAGATATTTAATGCAATTTTGCAGCTATTTATTGTAATTTTGATTACCTGTGTTCCCCTTGTGTAATATACGACATCCCACTAAACAGCGTTATCCATCTCTAAGTTTACATTTGTTCTGTGACAACACTGCCACCAGCATAAGATTATGTAGTTTTAAATTCAAATATGTATTATCTTCACTTCAAATTTAAAGTTTAATTTCTCATTTATGGATAACATAAAAATTCTATTAAAAAAAGATTCCAAAATCATTGGTTAGACTATAAAAGTATTTTTTGTCATTTTAAATCCAGAAAGTATTCAATAAATTTTAAAATTTTAGATAAATCTTTATATAAATTAATTAAACTTATTTTTATGATTTAAAACTCATTTAAAGTATAAAAAGTTACTTTAAACTTATTTAGTCAAACAAAATTTTATTTCCTAAAAACAACTCTTTTTGAGCCTAAACTGAAAATTGAAAAAAAAAAATGAAGTGATGTATAATATCATGTGATATACAACTCCTTAACTGTAATTGGGAAGTTGTTGCGCCACGATATTCTGTGTACTTGACTTATTTTCATTTGTTCTTAGAATATTTTTTATGAAAAATTTAGTAAATTTATTCTAACGTTGTAGCATTCAATTGAATATGCTACAGTTTACGTGCTGAAAAGCGCCATCAGTCTGTTTTTTCAGAGAATGTCAAGACAAGTTTACTTTGGTAAGTCTTGCATTGTGATCAAGTGAAATTTCCAAACGACCACTAACCCTAAATTATGTAAGTGTAATACATTGTATGAAATTTTTTTGTGCGTTTTAACTCATCCGTGATATTTTGATTTTTCAACATTGCAATCTATTGATCTTAAATATTATTTAAATTAGAAACGTGGTGCCCAAGTATTTTATATCTGTTACATCTGTTAACAAAGATTTCATTTAATGGATTTATTGTCTTTTTAATATATGAATTATCTTTTAATTACCTTTTGGGCTTATTTTATTACATATTGATCCATTAATGTTGCATTATTAAGTTCAGAAAAAAATTTATGTATAAAAAGTCCTAATAAGGAGATAGTTATCAATACTTATCAGCAGAATTTAGTTTAATTGGTATTTAGGTTATTGTGCAGATTTGGATTTTTCTGTGAAGTTGACATTTTTTTGTCTCTTAAGGCAATTGTTGAACTATTGATACATATTCATAGATTTTCACCTGTAGTATAATTAGGATTTCCAAATATATATATTAAGGAGAAATGCAAACTACAATGTTTTTAAAAATAAAAATCATGAATTAGAAAAGGAAAGATGATGGGTAAAATCCTAGCTCTCTCGTCCTTGCTGCCAAGATAAAAACCACCAAAAAAAAAAAGTCAGTATATTGAACTTATGCCCAAATTTCAAACATCCATACCAAGTTACCATCTGTCCTTAATTCATACACTGATCTGTCGTCATTTCTTTCTTACCACTTTCACTTAAAGGAACAGTAAAAAATCCGCTTGCTGTGTCAGTTGAATTGTCGAATCAGCCACTTATCCCGCCAAGTGTTTTTTCACCAAATCGATAAATACGCCAAATGAGGTAACCCTTGTGATTTTGTTTAAGTGAGGGAGAAGTCGAATTGTGGACTAAAAACTTGCTAAGTTGAAGATTTTTCAAAATTTGGTGGATCAGTGGCCAATTTGACAATTTCACCGCTGTGTCTATTAGATGAAAAATGTGGCTTCCTAAATGGCTTCTGTAAGAAAAGCATAAAAGAATATTCCTTCCAAATTACAATAGTAGGAAAAACATGTGGAAATGTATGCTTCCAGTTGATTTAATCATCATATTTTCCTTCCTCTCATTCAAGCATTCATTCATAAATTTTTTTTAAAAAAACTCACTCTTAACTTCAGTTTTGAATATTCTAGAAAAATCTCTGACAGAGAAAACTTTTGAAGTCAACTGCTGGACTTAAACTGATCACTCTTTAAAAAGTATTAAAAAAAATCGTCACCCATCCGTTATAGTGGTTAGCGACAGTGACTGCTATGTAGTAAGACCTGGATTCGAATCCCGGAGAAGGCATGGATTTTTGTAAATATATATTGCCTATGCGGCATGGGAGTACTCTAAATAGCCGTTGAGCCGCAAGTCCACTCGTGAGGTTGGTGGAAGGGGAAGAGAGTTGGGAGGCCCCTGACCACTCCCACAGTGTTCTCCCTCAAAATTGGGGTAAAACCAAGCTAAATTGTACTGTCATCTGCATGGTGCTCAAAGCTGTGGCTAATGACAGGCGTACTATATAGCCTGATGCCATGAATTTCATGGGCCTCGATCTGACTACGTCAGACAGGTGGCATTAGAAACATAAAAAAAGGTCTGGCCCATGTATGCTTGTTATTTTGAGTTTGTTGCAGGGTTACCAACTTGATGGCAAATTTTGGAACCAAATCAGAGGGCTGTACTGGTATTTTTCCTAGAAAATGGCGGTTTTTATGTATTAACGCCACCACGGTCAATATTTTGCATGACTATTGCATCATGATATCATAACAGAACAACAATAAAAACAAATTCTTATTGTTTAATTTGGGAGAAAATCTGTCCCATTTTGGTAGAAAGTTACTTAATTTTCATGGTGAAAATTTAGCTGATGTGACTTTAATAAGTACCAAATTGGCTTACCTTCACTATAGAAGAGAAAACTTTTGGGTACTTGCATATTATCGCAACCGTATTGATGACATTATAATGAAACGAAGCACGTATGACATGTAAAATCTGAGTTGCCAGCTTAGCGAGTTATCTTGAATGTTGGCAATGCTGCGATAGTACTAAGTATTAACTTTTGTTCTCAAAACAATGATTTCTTGCAATTTCCTTTTAGGAAAGAATTATGGACAAATATAAATATTTTTTCCTCTCTGATTAATTTTATAGAACACGATAGTAGAGGACCAAGCTCAAGTATATACAGACCACCTGGTGCCATGGGAAGGCAAAGAAAATTCAGAGATCATCCTAGAGGTATGTTAATCTCTTAAGTAATTTTATAAATAAATTTTGTAAAATCCTAGCACAGCACACTGCTTGTATTTGGTGACAAAAGTTTTTCACCAAATAGCACCAAGTAAAAAACTGTGTTTTTCAAAATGGTGTCAGAGACAGGAACAGGTGGAGAAAACATGGTTTTCAGAGTGGCGTCAAGAGACGAAAAACATTTAAAAAGTGTGGTTTCTAAAACAAACATCACAGGAAACATAAAATTTAAAAAAAAAGAAATTAAATGCAAATTTCGGGCATCCATTACAAGATTCTATCAATCCTTCATTCATACAAAAAAAAAATCATTACTTTCTTCATTCAGAAAAATACCATTCGTTGTGTTTTTACAAAGAAAACAAGGTTTTTAAAACAGCTTCAACAAGAAAAATTGAAAAAGCGTTGCTTCTAAAACGCTTCAGTGGGGGGGGGGGATTCAACATGAATGCTTTAGGCTGATGAACTAACGAACTCCATTTCTCTCAAAAACAAATTTTCATATTTCGGACATCCATACCTACCGAAATATCTTCAATCGTTCACTCATTTACAAAGTATTCATCTTTCACTCAAAAGAAAAAATATCTATTCATCGAGCTTCAAAAAAGAAAACGTGGTTTCCATAATTGCTTCAAGAAGAAAACAGAAAAACCTTTGCTTCTCAGATGAAATGTTGAGAAAAAACATAGTCAAAATTGAATTAATCAACACTTCTCTCTGACAAACATTCTTTTAGCAGTTGTTTCATTTTAAAAAGGGTCCACACACACTCATTTCTTCAATTTCAGCTTTCTAGAAAAATCTTAATGTCTTCAATTTGACCATCAAAAAAAAAAATGACCGCTGCCCAAATCAGGAAAAACTTTAAAAAATCTGGTCCAAATGGGTTACTATTTCCTAAATTTTGCTGGGTTATCATATTGTAAACTTTATTGCAAGGAAGTGTGCCCTGCTAGGATCCACTCATAAATTTTTTAAATTTTCTTTTGGCAGTTTGTCAAATATTACAATTTTATTTTGTGAATATTCTCAGTAAAAGTAATATTTAAAATTTTCAAGTACAAAATAAATTTTATGGATATATTAAAATCATCTATTTACTTTGAAGTTCTTATTGAATAAATTAAAAGATTTTAAATAAATCTGAAGCACACTTGCAAAAGAAAAACATTAACCTAAAGATTCTGGAGAAAATATTGTTCATTTATAAAAGTGTTAACAAGAATAATTTGTTAAAACAACTTGATATAGACTCTGTAATATAGAAGTAAGTGATACAAAATGTCTTTTCTTTGTTTTTCAGAACAAGTAATGTGATTGATTTTAAGTGACACATTACAAAACACTTTAAATACTCTTTGTATGTATATGTAGTGATATCAATTAAATCAAAAGTTTTTGTGTCTAAAAAAAGTTTGTGGTGGATTTGGACTGGAAATTGGACGTTTTTAGCTATAAAAAGAGAATGTACTGTTCTGTTAGCCGAGCTCATGTGAAAAATCGCCAAATAATGTAGAATTCACCAAATTTCTTACAACCATAAATGCATGTTTGTTTGGGGCCATGTGCTCTATCATTCAATACAAAGCATGTTTTCCTTTCTTCTGTCTTAATTTTTATTTTAAAAATGATGAAAATTCCTCCCTGATTTTATGTGGAGATAAGTAGTAAATGAACCATCTTAGCAAATTCTCAAGGACATCACCGTATTCTGGAAAAACCAATAATTTATTAGCGTTCCTTTTGAGTAAAACTGTTTTGTTTACAATTAATTAATATTTGTTTATAGTGGAATATTCTCAACTTCTATTCTGTTGACTGTTTTGTCATTCGCTTCACTTGGTGACGACTCGCATTTGGTTCACAATTGGCGACATTTGCTACTAGGAAAGTACCAAAGTGACTGACTTTAATTTTGAACAGTGATAAAGCAGCAGGTTTTGAGGCTACTACAACCTTATTGAGTGTTATAAATAAACTTAATGTCTGAAGGAATAAATTAATTGCTGTATCTTTAAGGTTTGCTCTAAAAGTTTTATAGAGAGAGAATCCTTTTGTGCAATGTCTTTGGTTTGATTATTTCTGTAGAATGTCATGAGCATTATTGTATCTGTAATACATAATGCATTTTTCTCCTCTACGTTGTCAAATTTGGGTTTTTTCATTTCGAGCTATGTGATACTAGAATTGATTTTAGTTGAAATTCTGTTCTTTTCTAATCATTTACTAACCCTCACTTTTCTTTCACAAAAAATCAGCTTTTAGCTTAAAGTATTATCTCAAAAGTGAAACGTGAAGAATAATAGTATGAAAAGGCTTGATGTCTTGAAAAATATTTTGTGCACATTTTAGCCTTCCTACCTTGTTAATAATAATTATTATAACAAGCATATATTTTACTTCATTCATATTCCTTATCCCCATTTTTTTCTCTCATTCAAACAGCCTTTTGACCGGTTTCTGGAATTCAATATAAGATCTTGAAAATATCAAAACATAAAACTTTTTGAATGATTTCATTTAATTTTTGTTTACTAATTGCAATGCTTTCTGTGACAAACAATATTTTCAATAATTGAGCATATTTTCTTCTCAGAGAAATACCTGTCATAATGTACATTTTGTTATAATTTTTTTCCCTGTCATTCCTTGAGCCACAGTCTTAACACCTTCCTTGTGGGTGCTCTAACATTTGAAGTTTCTTGCACCTTTTGCGATTGGTTGTTACTGAATGTTCTTTTTTCTTCTAACATTTCTATGATTCCCTGTATGAAACTTTGCAGTTTTTTTTTGGAAAACAATGCTTTTTGAAAAGTTTGTGTTCATTGTATGATAGACCGACATGCATTAAAACAAAAAGAAGCTTTAATTACTGCTAGATGAATTGCATTTTAAAATACATCAACCATTTGCTTGTTATTTTGCATTTATAAGTGATAGCTAGTCACATACCTACCAGATCTGTTCAATGTTTTGTATGATTACCGAAAACTTCTTTGTGCATATATATGTGTCAAACTTCCTAGTTGTGAATCAAAGTAAATAAAAAAAAATTGCTCATGTTCAGCCACATATATTATAAGGTTTTATCCTTCTCAAAACCAAACAATGGTGACAATGATTTTTGTCATGTAATGATTAAAATACAGAGAAAATTTCTTGATTCTTTTTTTCTCCTCAAGAGGTTCAACAACAGTTTTCACTACAATGATTCCTTAGCAAGGATATATAATCTGAAAAAAGTTATCAATTCTCAGTTAAAGTGTAGTGGGGGGGGGGCTTGGCAGTGTTAATTTTTTGGCGACTAAAAGCGGTTGCGCCAAGTTATTTTTCTCGCAATAGCTGTTTTTGGCGACCGGAATCGATAGCCAAGCTACTTAATCAGTAGGTGTTCTAAGAATTTACGAAATGTAATTTTTAAATAAAAATGAAGAGATATTAATGCGAAATTAAAAGAAATATGTATAAAGGTATCATTTATGCATAAAATTAAAAATAGAATTATTTTAAGCAGTAGAAATCGTAATTTAGAATATTTCAGAAGTAGGCTTACCTGCGCTCAGAAGAGCATTTCCAAAGGAGGGTATATTTCTTTCACTGCCTCTAAAAAGGCAGTGAATAGGTCATTCGGATGGTTGGGTCGCTTCATCTTTCTCTACATGTACTTCGCAAGGTAAGAATCAAATTGATCCTTACACCTGCAGGTTCCAGGCAGAGATTTCTTTAATGGCGCTCCATGAACCCTCGATGGAGTTCGTGTGAGTGCCCATTTCTGGATCCTTAAAATGCAACGTATGATTGACTGAAAGATGACGGAAACCTTCATCTTCCAGGCAATCATAAGCTTTCCAACAGTCCAATATGATGATGGTACCCTCCTTTATGTTGCTCTTGATGGATTGTAAAAGAGTATCCTTCGACCTATCCTGAACCACATGAGAAAAACACTTATTTGAAGATCTTTCAATTCCTCCAAACACCCAGGTTCTATTCACTCGTTTGCCTCTATTGTACTTCCTTATATCCAAACATACTCTCGTCAATCTCTACAATCACATCCAGACCTCCAAGCATCGAATTGTCATATACACACATTTCCATGCATACCTCTACAAAAACTGGTCCAATCCGTGACTGTTTCCTTCGAAACATTTAGTTCAAAAGAAATGAGGTTACGGTTGGCTTTTTGCACCCACATATTCGTTAATTTTAGAATATCAAGCATACTCAGCTTACTCTCCTTGAACCAGCTGTTCTTCCTGACGAATCTCTTCATGCGATGCCCATTCGCTCCTTTCTTTCGGCATTCCCAAATATATCCATCACTAGAATTCTTTTTCACCAGACACATAGCTTTCTCGCAAACAGAACATTCAGCACTGGCAGCAATCAATCCTTTTTCCATGCACCACTGTATCACAATCAATTTACCCTTTTGTTCCAAATAAAAAAAACGCAAATCATACCTTTCAGACATACTCTTCAGGATAAATCGAAGGAAAGTAAAAGTAATCAAGAAAATGGAATATAAAAAATGGCTTGAAGCGCAAAGTATCCAATAAAAACGGAAATAAATGTTAAAATAAAAAATAAATTAAAAATGGAATTTTTAATTTGAAAATCATCTGCACGTGTTGTAGGGCTGGACGATGTAGACATGTCTACATCGTGATACATCGGCAACTTTACATCGTGATGTAAAACTTTTATAAATAAATAAAATTATGGGCCACTGCTTTCTGTACATATTTAAAAAAATAAAATGATTGACCATATAAAAAATTCAACTGACATCTTTTTTCATTCACACAACTTTTATCATAGGAGATTCCTACAAAAAGAATTAAATTGCTAATTATTGTATACAGATGTCACAAGCAAATCAATTTTACCCACTGTAATGTTGCAAGAATGTCCCTTTTTTCCTTTACCTCTGGAAAAAAAGTCTGGTAATAATTTGATCATTCGGGATATTAGACATCCGGATTTCGGACTTTAATCCGTATTTTCATTTTCAATACTTCAGAAATTCCGTCTTTATTATCAAGTATTTGAGGTTCCATTAACTAAATATCGATTTTTGCGAATTGTTGTTTTATTATAATTTTTTTTTACCCAATAACACCCATAATCAGAAAAATCGATTTTCCGGCATAGAGTTGGTCATGATGATGCAGGATTATCGATGCTGTACTGTACCTCTACAAATAAAGGAAACACACTCAATAAATTACTCGGAAGATTATTTTTATAATAAAGTATATCAAAGATAATATTTGTAAAAAAATTGAAGCCTGCGAAAATGCTTAGCTCGGATTATTTATTTAGGCAAACTTTAGAAAAATTTGTGGTTTTAATCCACTCAATTTAAATCAGATATCTAACCACAAAATTATAAAACATTAGCAAAAAAGATTACATTTGATACCGCCTACGAACCGAAAACGAAATTCCTTGATAAATACTTTTTCCCATAAAAATAAAGTTATCTAGTTTGCTTTAAGTATTAAAATAAAACTCATTTATTGAAAAAAGCACATGTGACAGATAATTTTAGAAAGAGGGAAAAAAATAACTTTAAAAAAAACATCTGCCG
Source organism: Trichonephila clavata (assembly GCA_019973975.1). Classification (NCBI taxonomy): domain Eukaryota; kingdom Metazoa; phylum Arthropoda; class Arachnida; order Araneae; family Nephilidae; genus Trichonephila; species Trichonephila clavata. The sequence goes on along the minus strand of BMAO01015189.1, from coordinate 30,193 downwards.
CGGGATTGATTATTTTGTAAGTAATAAATTTTTTCCCCCTTAAACACCTTAATCAAACATAAACATTTTTTTCATTAATAAATATCAGAAAGGTTTTAATCAAAACATAAAAAATGCTTACCTTAATGACAGTAACAGTTGGCGATGTTTGCAAATAAATCAAAATATTTCCACTCTGGACTGCAGACATCGATCGCTGGTCTGAATTAACTATTCACCACATGCTGATACAAGCGATGCAACACCGAACACTGTGATACACGATGAATGTCAAATCGATTTATTTTTCATCGGTTTGAAGTCGAGCAGCTAAGAAAACCCTAAATCGAAATGAAGCTCATCGCTACATCTACATTAGACCGGGTGCAAAGGCTTGTCTCCAGCATTCCCCACGTGACACCAAAAATCGCTCATTTTTCACCTCTCGATTTTCGGTTTTTCTGCAGACACGATTGATATAAAACCGGTTTTTCCTCCCTCGGTTTTGTCAAACTTACATCGGAATGAAGCTCAGCTCTACATCGAATCTTTGGTGTGTGGCTACATCGAAATGGTATTTATGGCTGCACTGGTTTAGAGATGCATCATTCTGGATAGAAATAAAACACTTGTTTTTTTATGTAGCATTTATACCGGTGTTTACCGATGCATCGTCCAGCCCTAGCGTGTTGAAATTATCCGCAAATTTATTAACCAATAGCAATTTTTAAAAGCAACACGTGGCCTTATTTGCATAAGACAACAAATCAAAAGTCAAGGGTTACCAAATGAAACGGGTGTTTGTGCTCCGGGGGAATTGGGGATTTGAACTTCGATACCCGGAAATTCCGGGGATCGTCGTTCAAAGGAAGTAGGAATAATGAATTATTTATTTTGATCTGGGTAATTTTGTTTGCTTTGAAAGCAGAAAACGCAAGGTCAGTGTGTGTGGTGAAAACTTTTCCTTTCTTTCACCAAAGGCAGTGATAATGCGTGAAAAGGGGGGGGACTTCTTGCTTCAATACTTCATAATTGTAATTTTTCATCTCCCCCCCCCTTCTCGAAACTCCAAAATGTCGGTAGTAAGTCCGTAAAAGTTTCAAGGGATTTTTGGGGTCCACAAACACCCCTGATGAAACAGCGCGCCAGACTGAATTCGTTATCTCACCATGAAATTTCAATAAAAATCGCCAAATCCGAAGTGTTCCCCCTATACTACACTCGGGTGCAATTCTCTTATGTGAGCAGTGCATTTATTATTTTACTAGGTGCCAAAGGTTTTTCTGATATTTGTTTTTATGCCACTAGAAAGCTTCTCTGTGTATGTTCAGAAGAGTAAATACAAGCTGTTTTGACATCTTGACTTAAATATTATCTAAATGAGCACTTAAACAGGAAAGTACTAGTTATTTGTCAATTGTTTAATTTTCTTTAGATATGAATATTTTTAGTAACTGGGTAGTAACATCTGAATTCATTTAGTTCATTGTTTTTTATTTCATCAAATTGATCACGAGTTCTTGTTAAAATTGTTGATCCCCTCTTAAGACCATATTTAAGATTCCTATGTTATATTATACTACAAAAATAACACATCCAACTTGTAGTGCATTACAGACCTAATTAACTTTTTCGTTCTGAATTTGTAAGTAATTATAGTTTTCTTGTGCTCCACATATTACATCTGAAACTCGCCATGTGCATTTACTGAAGTGTAACTTCAGACACCGCATAATTATGTAATTATATATGTATTTCAGTACACCAGTGTGATCTATTTACCATTGATTTAAATGAAGTATATAAAAAAAATTGTATTATAATTTTAGATACATTTTTATGCAAGTTTAATAATATAGGTTGTTTTAAAAATATCTAAAATTTGATAACTTTTACATATTGAAAGAAGTATATTTTTGGGGAATACATAATGTGTGAAATATTGAAAATGGTTTTAATCGACTCATGCATGGTAGAAAGGTTAATTGTGTGTCACTTAAGAATGTTCATCTTTTCTTACTGTGATTGTTTCAATGTCTAATAATTATTAGTTTGCATTGCAGCTTTAAGTTGATGACGTGAAATCTACATTTACCTTTAAATTATTGTAGGATCTCCAAGTGGTAAATCTCTTTTGCATAATTTTGATGGAGATGTAGAAATGATTGGAGCTCACAATTCTGCCCCAGATCGTCGCTAGTAAGTGTAGTATTTTTCTTCTGTGTGATATATTTCCTTGTATTAACAAGAAAAAATAAACATGTCTCTAAACAAGGATTGGATATTATATATTTGAGAATAAAATTTGAAAAAGTAAGATTTTTGCTTGCATTTTTCAAAAATATTTCTCAATTTTATTATAAATTTATATATGAATGAATTTAAAAACACATGGAGTATTCAAGTATTGTTTAGGGTGGTGAAAAAGAATAAATGAATAGCCAATGATCTATGTGTTCATGTAGTAAATTTAAATTTTACATGCATGTAGTTTTTTTTAAACCTGGATTAAAGATACTTTGAACCCTTAGTTTCCATATAATTTATTTTGCATGCAATCTTAAGAGAAAGAAATAAATCATTTATCTTTTTTTTTTTTAATATATTATTTGCTTGTTTTCCAAAAAAATGTTCAAAACATTTTTTAGGAATTCTAAAATTACTGTAGTCTATTATCAATTTTATTTTGTATTATTTAACAAGCCCTATAACTTTCAAACAATTAAATCAGCCAAATTTTATAATTGTAAATGTAATATATTTCTGCATTTTTATTTTAACTTAATCGAAATTGCATTTTTCTATTCAGCAATCCATATGGACCTAGACAGCATAATTCTAGAAAGAAGTACAAGAAGCCAACTGGTATGTATAAGTGTATTAATATTTTTCTGAATTTTATTCCTGGGTTTTGGCTAAATATGTTTAGCTGAAGGGCAGTTTGTAATTTTTTGTTTTTATATAAATAAATTTCTTGCTCTTGTGTCATATATAATTCATCCCCCTCCCTAGATAAAAACTGTAATGAAATGCTTGTAGTATTTTAAAAATCATTTCTTATGTAAAATAAACAATGTATGAAGCATTTATTTTTTGAAAGACACATAATTTCTTCCACTATATTTTATTTTAATTTATAAGAAACATATCTTTTCATAATTAAGTTTTTTTTAAATATAAGTTTCTGTTAGTAGCTTTTCTCGTGCCAGATGTTTTTAGTACAGATAGGTTTGCTGCAGTTTTTAAAAGAAAGTGTTGAGCAGTGCTATGGTTTGATCAGGAAAGCATGTGCATTCTGCAACTCTGTTGACTTAAATAATGTTGATGTTTACTTGGATACAACCAGAGATTAACAAGTCTAAATTTTTTAGAAAATCTTGTTGCATTAACTGTAACATGGATACTTAATAATTATGAAAGAGATAGCAAATAAGCTTTACTCTAGATTATAGCATACTGTTTGAAAAACTTGTGCATAGAATTCACTTGCAATCATGTTTTGTCATTTTTAGTTCTTCTGTTTGCTTGACACTGTTTTTCAATTTTTAAAAATGCTTCATTAACCCCTTCGGGATGAGTGTCGCTTTCTTGCGCTAGCATGAAACACCATCAGAGGCCTAGCATCGTGTATCTGCGCCACTCACTTGGAACGTTTTTTAAGCTCAGCTTTTTGGAAATAATGGCATTCTATATCCATAAGATTTGAGATGCATGGAAATCTGACCTACTACTCGAAATGAGAGAAGTATTACTCACTTACACATGGTTTTTGTTTTATAAACATAAGGGGAAAGGAATGTTTCCAAATTGAGTGCTTTACAACCTTCTTTTGAAATAAACTTGTGGTTTTTGTTTATAGTGAAGATGAGAGATTTATATTTGCTAAAGCATTTGATTTGGGTTTTCAGTCTAGTTTTTTATTGGATAATTAGATCTGGTAGACACAATTAGTCTTTTTTTTTTTTCTTACTTTTTTTACAAGGCCGACTTTTACAAATGCTTACAATTAAATGTACTTGAACAGAAAGTGGCTGAAGCAAATAAAGTATATTAATACGAAATATAGGAAACATATGCTGTTCGAAAATATACAGAACAACATTGAACAACGTGTTTGTATTTCGGTATTTTTATGGATTTAGGCTTAACTACACAACCCTCCGGCCTGTGAGTGACACTCGTGATGGAAACATCCGGTCCTGGCTGTACACAAGCGTTTGCGTCCTTCGTCCCGAAAGGGTTAATAGTTAACTTTTTCACTGAAAAATTATTTTACTATTTAAGTGCAAATAAATGTTGTGTTACATCTGTAGTAATTCCTTGATTTTTTGGTAGTAATTCCTTGATTTTTTGGTAGTAATTCTCTTTACAGGAAATAAATCAAAGCACAGTCACCATGACAGAGAAGTACTTTCCTGGTATAAAATACAAGTGAGTATTTAGATAAATATGAGTTATGTGTGAAAATTGTCAACTAAATTGATTACTGGGCTTATAAAAAATAATTAATGTTTGTAGAAATTGCAACTCACTTTTTAAAAATAAAATATTCCCTCTGTTTTTAATGTCAAGTATAAATGAATTGTTTTCAATTCTTAAACTATGGATTACATTAAGAGTACTGTTTTTATTTTATTTTTAATGTATGTTACTACTTGAATGCTATGTCTAATGGAAAAGTATAACAAATATCTCTCTTAACTATTAATTAAAATTGATGTGGTAGTATTAGAAAAGGGAGATCAGCCTGTATAACTTCCATATTTTTTTTTATCACAGCTGGATAAAATTAAACTTACTCAAACGTTTAAAGGAAACACTAAATTATGGATTTAACTTCTAAAGACTTCTTTTAGCATTAAAATTTGTAAAGCGAACCTTGGATTGCCTTTAACCTTAACCAAGAATATTGTTTTGCAATGGGTTCGTTATGGGGGGGGGGACTGATTTTCTAGCTAAAGATGCTTGTATTTTACAGTGCTTTCAAAGAACTCCTGTACTCTTCTATATGCAGAGTAATAAAAAAGTGTGAAAAAGATAGATGTAAATAATTTAAATGAACTAATTTGTGATGAGTCTTGGAGGGAGATACTGAATGAGATTTCAGGTATCCGAAGCTGGCATACAGTTGCTGCCTTCAGGTTGGAAACCGGGGACGATTGTCTTCCAAGTCACCTACATTAACTAAAGGTCCTTTCCTGTCCAAACTGTACTTTGTACCAGGAGAATTTTCTGTTGAATGCTGAGTACCTGGGCATTTGCATTTCAGTTTCTAAAAACATTTACATGAAGTCTGCAGGGCTAGAGAGTAACTACAGTTGTTGCATTCTGATTGACTTTCTGATAGTGTTTATGGTTCTGTTTTATTGTTACTTGTGTGGAGTGTTTTCACTCCAATGAATGATGTATTCATCAAGTGATACTGCTAGAAATTTTAAAAAAAACTTACAAAGGAGAATATTTTTACTGTAGAATTTTATTTCTTTAGAATTTGGTAAAAAGAATTCTATCTTTTTGTGGCAGAGATTGTAAGAAAATACTTCCAAAGTCCCATGTATTTATTGGATTTAAGGATTCAAAATATTTCTCCATTTTTTAATTCTGTTAAATAGATGGATAATTTAATTGTTCCATGGAGTTTAAATCTTGAAACATTTTCTGAATTAGCAGAATAATGCTAAGTTTTGAATGTAGAAGTTTTCAATCTTAAAAAAAAATTTTAATATGTCAATATTTTTTAGAATGATTGTATTTGATAAAAAAGATTGTTGTGGTTTGTGTTTGAGACTCTTGAACTGTAAGATACCTATTTGTTATAGAAATCCCGTAACTCAGAGGCTTTCAAGTGGAATTTTAATGAACTATAGGTGTGAGATCCACTTTATAAATTTCAGTTTATTATGTTAAAAGCAAAACAATTATTTAAATTTATTATTTTGTTTACGTGAATTTATTTATCATTGTTTAATTTTTTTGTCACCGTGAACTGAACGATATTGAAATAGTATATTATTTTGTACGCTGTGGCAACAAGGAAGTGCTCGTTCTGTTTTGTTTAATTTAACAGTATTCCATGAAAAAATTATTTATAACTAGGTGAGTCTTGGACTCTAGTTGGCATGTTAATTTGTGAAATAAATGAGATTTGGCAGTATTAATAGTTTGGAGTATTAATTTTCAATACAAGAAACTTTTTATTTTTACGATAATAGGCTAGTTTTAAGATGAGAGAATATATCAATAATTTTTTCAAAAGATAATGTACTGTTACTCATCAACATCTTAATTTAGCTCTTTGGATCAAACAATTTTCAATTCCAATGAGCACTGCAGAAATTAATGACTGTCTCAGCCCTTTTCACCCACAAATAAATTGTTGATATTAATTTTAAAAAATCAGGGCTTTATATATTTTTTTCCTTGAAAAATTTCAACTGATATAGAATTTTAAAACTTAGAATCTATGGTTGATAAATCATGCTCTCCCTATTAGTATAACATATGGAGAGTCCATTTTGAAGGATAAAGATTTAGTTTCAAACAAATTAGCCTTGCTAAAATGACATTTTCCTATTTAAGTTTTATTTCTTAAATTTGTAAACTATAATTATTAATTGTCTTCAATAACAGATAAAATTTAGTAAAGCAATATTGTAATATTTTGTAACATATATAATTTTTACATTGTGTTTCCTGTTGTCTTATTATTAAAATTTTTTTTTTTATTTTTAGATACCGCATGGGAAGAAAAGTGGAAAAATTTTCATATTAAAAAGTTTGCAAAGTGTGTGCGATAGTCCAATTATGCCAATCAATGTAATTATTATTCCCTGGTAAATTCTAATTATTAACTGGTAGTAGTACATCTCTCTCACATGTATTAATGTATTTTAAATATCATTTTCAGTTTCACTTCAGTGGAAATTTTGCTGAATTTTATGTCAATGATCAGGATGTTGCTGATCAGGTAAAGCGAGCAAGTCGTAAAATTACCACACCTGATGGCTTTAAAGTAAGACAATTTATTAACAGAAATTCTTTTTTAATATATCTATGTTATGCTCAATGAATTGATTAAGTATGATTAAAGAAATAAACTGTAGTTTTATTAACCCCCTTAACTGGTTAATTTTTACTTAAAAATTTTTCTATATAATTAAATACTGTGCATAATAGAACAAGATAATTTTATTTTAATTCTCAATTGCCAAGTGTTAACGCTGTTTTTTATTTTATAAAATTTCTACACATCCCCCTCCTCTCTCCCCAAATGTATGTATTGAGTAAACTGCAAAGTATGAAAAAAATTTAATGCATCTTTAAATTCCTTTCCGTTATACTTCCTGAAATTTTTTTATGTTCAAATTGTTAAAGTCTTCATGTGTATGGTAGAATTTGTAGCATGGGGCAATGCAAAATCCTGTGTCACAATCGAGACAGAAATATATCATCTCTTTTCAGATTCTCTTTGCATTTACATTTTTTCTCTATGTAATCTTGCTTCCTTATCATTGAGAGAAATGACTTAAATAAAATGTTTTTGTTCGTCTGAAAGGATTTGTCCATTCCTGAATTAATTTTTCAATAATGCATTTGATGAAATCAGGTCTAAACTGATTTGTGCATTTCTCTCTTTTAAATATTAGATGCCATGTAAGTCCCATATGAAAATGTAAAAAAAAAAATCTTTGTTCTTTGATAATTTTAAATGTTTTCAAACAGATATCAGTATAGGTTTCTTCATAAGAATAATTGAATCTGTATCAGAATTCAGTTCCTACTTTACCATGAAAGCATTTTATTTATTTCATCCATAATTTATAATAAAAAAAACTGCCTATTTGAATATGCAAATGTTGCTTGCATTAGATCAAAAGTTTCAAGAAACTAAATTTCTGTTTTCAAATTCCATTCTTTACTGCAAAGAAAAATCTTAAGTGAAAAGCGTGTTAGTGTCGCAGGCGAAATGCACCATCAATTAAATACTAAATCTACAAAAATTAAGATTCGCTTAACCAAAAAAAAGGGGAAATACAATGTTTGTATAGAATACTAGCACACACACACACATATTGGTTTAGGCGTTAAATAGTAGAAACTAAATCATTAAATATTTTTAAATTTTATTTTTGTAATATAAATAAAAACTAGTTTTATCAACATGGATAACATTTTGAAATGGAAATGTGTTAATAGGTTAAATATTAGATGCTATATAAAGTTGTTTTTTTTTTCAGTATTACCTGCATTATTTGCTCGTAATTTACCTTGAAATTTATTTTTAAAAATTCTAAAGAGGTATTTTAGCTTTTAGAAGATGTATTTTGTTGTTAGGATATAATAAGTGTGTCAGATGTATAAATAGTATTTATTCATAGTTTTTTTAAATAAAAAATGTAAAATTTCCTCTTATTTATTTTTAATCTTGTGTTGCAGTTGCTTGTAAATGTAGGGAGGTCTTCATTTCCTGTTTTTACTATTGATGCTGAATCAGAAGTATCAATAAAAGTAAGTATTTACATTTGAATCATTTATGCCTTTCGATTTATTAATTCTCCAGAAGTGGTAATTTTTACATGTAGTATTAATAAAAAAAATTCAATTAGATATCAATGAGACCTGACCGTCAAAAAGAGCGTTTATCTTTCTGTCGTCGTAACTCGAGTTTTCACGCCGATTTGTCCATTCCCCGCAACCATATGCGCTATAAGCACTTAATTCGGCTTTATTGCATGTTTAACATATTCATCCTAGCAACATTTGTTTACGCTGGTTCATATAAAACCTGGCTTTTTTTTTGAGAGACCTAGCCATTTCTTTGCATTACTTTGTGCTGCTTAGAGAGTTAAAGGTTTTTTCAGTTCTTTCCTTATCGGAGAAAACTATTTGTAGAAAACTGGGTTGCATTCTTCTGTTTTGTATCTTTTTAATTTTTTATTATATAAGCTATAAGATCTTAGCTATAGTGATACAGCTCTTTAGCATTAGTGAAATAGCTCTTAGAAGTAGGAATATTAGTATCTTAGTATATTTATATTTTTAATTGATTTCATTATAATTTGTAGCATTTAATTCTTGGTATCTTTTGGTATATTTAGTAAAAGATTATTTACATTTAAATATATTTATTACAATTTAATTTCTTCCTTTGTGTTGTAGATATTTTTATAGCATTTAATGCTATTTAGAAATATTTATTAACATGGCTTCAGTTAACAATGCTCCTATTGCTAATGTGATTGCCAAATAATCAATCCATTGTATGGTCCAGGCATTCCAACAGATTTCTTGGAGTTTTTTCATCTTGTAGAGCAAATGGAAAACATTTTGGCAAAAATGGTGTTCCAACATTTGATTTTGTTTATGAATTAAAGAATACCTCTGACCTGTTGGATTTTTTAAGAGAAGCAGGTTTAGTTAAAAAGATTTTGGCTTGTGGGAAGTGTAGTAATATTATGAAATTAAGATCCAAAGCATATACACATAGATTTGTTTGGATTTGTAAGAATAGGATCGATAAGAAGGAATGTAGTTTACAAAGGAGCATTAGATATGGATCTTGGTTTTCATCCAGCAAGTTGACTATTAGCAAGATTTTTTTCCTGACATATGTAATTATTCTGATTTTTCCCACAAGTCTGATTAAATCACAATGGTTTTTTGGACCAAACACGGCTGATTGGAGAAAATTCATCAAAGAAGTAATTTGGGATCCCGTCAAGGAATCGACTGAGGCAATTGGCATAGTAGGAAAGATTGTCAAAATTGACAAATCGAAGTTTGATGATAGGAAGTATAATAGAGGCCGTCTGGTAGAAGGTCAGTGGGTTTTTCGAGGAGTAGAAAGAATCAGGAAAATTGTTTCGTGTTGCTGTCCATGACCGGATGAAGGAAACACTACTAGCTGCTATAAAAGAGTGGATTCAATCTGGAACAACGGTATACTCTGATTGTTGGAAATCATATGATTGCCTGGCAGAAGAAGATTATGCACATTTGACGGTGAACTATAGTTACTGTTTTGTTTGTTGATCCTGTCATGCAATGCCACAAAAACACTATTGAGAGTGTATGGCGTTATATTAAGGCTTCATTGCCTGCCTACAATAGGCAAACTGGTTTCAGTTTTTAGTTAGCAGAGTACTTGTGTAATTAGCATAATTACACTAAAGTTCTTCATTTTATCTACAGAAACCTCTTATCTCACTATAGGATTTCTTTTGACTTAAGAATTTGGATCTTAGGGCATAATTTCTGATTCTAAGACATTTTCAAATCATTACGCCTAACGTGGCGGATAATAAACACTGTATTTGGCGTGAAATGCATTCACCAAAAAAAATCCAAGAAGGCGGCCGTCGGGCTTTTAAAATACCTATTCCAGTAAATTATATACTTGTTTTGATTGCTTTATGGTGAACAATTATATAAATAAAAACATAAATTTAAAAGTTGCTGAAGAACTGTCTTTTCATGTTATAAAAACTAAAACCTGTATAATTTTTTTAATTAAATTTTTCTTTATATTTATAAAAAAAAAAATAAGCTTATAACGAGGGTCAGTTAACTAAGTTCTTTGTAACACTTTCATTGTGAAATTGAATCTCTGGCGTATAAATTCTATAGTTAAGTTTGAGCATTAGTATCTGACCTCTCATAAGATTTATAACTGACAGTTAAATTGAAATATATATAAATAATAAATGAGTATATCTGAAAGGGAGGAACTATGCTGCATACTGAGCATTTGTACCAGATTACTGTACATTTGAAGAAGTACAGATAAAAAGTGGTGCATACAGACGATGAGTAGGTACCTTAGCTGTGAATTTAGTTGAATTTAGCATGTGATAATTATGTATTAATAATTACTAGAATTACAGTGAAATTAATATTTCATCAATATTGATTCTGTAATTAAAACAAGAAAAATGTTATTTATTTATGAATAATTTGCAATTAAAAAGTATTCATATATTTTTTACATGTACTCTTCAATACTCTTGTAACCACATGTTGTTTTAATGTTATCAGTCATCAATATTTTTCTTTTCAGAATTGTATGAGTTCTCGTTATGATGCAATTTCTCACACCTTGAATTTATCAAAATTCTGTATTGATCCAAGTGAGTTTTAAACAAATAACATATATTTACTGTTTAGTGATTGCTTATTTAGTAAACTTTATCCTATTTTAGATAAACATTGGTTTCATTCATTTAAAATTTCCCCTTATTTTTTTTTAATGTGAATTATAAGATGAAAATAACTTTTTAATTTCTGTTTGCTATGTCATCTGGCTATTGAAAATGCTGTATTATATTCGAAGTAAAGCATGTATATCATTTTTAAATGCATCAATTATAATTATTTTACTGTGATTTTTCTTATGAAATTAAATCTGTGAATTTTAATTTGACGTATAATAAAATTTTAAAAGGTTTTTACAGGAGATGGCTCAAAATTTAAGCTGTCTTTTTATCCAATTTATTTTTTAAATATGTATAAGTATGGTTAATTAGGTGTATATGTATGTTTTGTGTATTGAAGGTCTTAAAATTTTGAATTCTAGCAAATTAATTCTTTTAATAATATGTAACATCTTTATTGCTGTATGCATCTTTCCTCTGGAATTTATTTGTTAATCTATTTCATATGCTGTACCTTTTTAAGTGTGCTGTGTGAGGTATAGGGATTCTGCTCTTTTGGGAAAGGAACCATAAGTTCTTATTTTTGTCAGTACAAAAAGGTCTGGCTTCTAATTTGTTTTTATTATATATGATTCCATGTGGAAAATCAAATATTCATGGTTGATTGAAACGCCTGTTAATAGGAAAAAATTCTATTGAAACTTCTTTTCATAGTTGTTTTCAGAATTGAGAGATTTATTGGCAATTATAAGAATTTCAGTAAATTTTTTCAAAAATTAAGTTTTAACTGTGTGTGTGTGTGTGGTTTTATATTTAATTTTTGGTAACAATCAATGCCTTGAATATTGTGCATCCACGTATATTTTTAGGGATTTTAAGAAATACCCATGGATATAAGTGATGTAATCTTCTTTTTTATACATATATGCATTGTAAAAGTGGAGGTTTTCATTCTTAACATACTATAACTTAGTAGGATCTTACAATACTTATTCTAAGTGTTAAAAAAAGTTCGAGAAGATTATTCATCTTGTTTGTTTGTTATTAATGATTTTAAGTGATAAATATGTGTGAAGTTCAATATAATTTTCATGGAAAGTTAGCTTTGAGATTTAAAAGCAGGTTGCATTATTATCTATGTTTAATTATGATTACTTATTAAATTTGAATTCCCCCCCCCCCCTTATTAGATATGTTAAAAAATTTATATAGTTACTTTATGTACTTTTTTTAAAGGTTTGAAAGCACTTGGATTGTATGTTGCACTAAATAAACCAAATATACTTGGTGTTGTTGCCAAAATTATTAAGGAACACATACCTGAGGTAAGTTTTACAACATAATGTGCATATTTCTAGGTAGTGTTTTTTTTTTATAATTTCAATTTGAATTGTATTCATGTTAGTATTTTTTTTTTTTTTTATCTTAAGATTGAAGTGTTAGACTTGTCGGACAATAGGTTGTATATGATAGACTCGTTGACTTCTCTTGTTCCAGTCTGTAAGCAGCTGAAGTCGCTCATACTCCGAAATAACAAGGTATTTTTTAACTGTGTTAATTATTTTTATTTTAAATAATTTTAAAAAGGAATTACTAAAAATAGGTTTAAAAGTACATTATTTAATTCATATATTAAAATCTTAAAACTGCATATTGTTTGAATTAGAAGTGGTTAATTTATATGTGTGCTGTTTCTGGTTATTGAGGGTCCCATTCCGTAAAAATCATTACGAGATAATTTTATTTGTTTCTTTATTTTATTTCTCAATAAAATAAGTGGCATTTTAAAAAATTTGCTTCTGATTTTTTACCACACTATTTCTCTTTGTGTAAGATAGAGCAATTCCCAAGCAAAGTATAGATATTGTGTTTTTGTTGCAATTTAGTAGATAAAAGTTCAATTTTTTTTCTCCCTGCTAACCTCTAAATCAGTGGTTTTCAAACTGTGTTCCACAGTATCCTAAGGTTCCATAAGGCACAATACAAAATCATAAGAAATTGTAAATGTGTATGCAAAATGGATTCATGTTCTGTAAAGTTTTTGTAACCATAATTACCTAAAGCTAAACTTAGTCGTTAAAACTTTTTATTTATACATAATATATAACTTAGTTTTTTGCAATACTTTTTAAACTTTTATATACCAATATTATATAATATTGGGGCAATTTAAATGGCTAAAAAAAATAAATGCGGATTGTGAAGTGTGGCCTCAAGTGATTTTAATAGACCTAGACTTTAAAAGTTTTTGTGAAAAAAATGCAAACACATATCCCAGTTACTAAATAAAATGCATGGTTAGGTGACACTGTGACAAAAAGTTATATATAAAAAAAAATTTAATGGTAAACAATATTTTTTTTAATTGCCTTTATATACAGTGCCTACAGCATGTTGATCTACAGTACTCAAGGGATTCAATAATTTGCCTCAAGAACAAAATATTTTGTATTGTAAACACTTAATTGCAAACTTGTTTGCAAAAAAATTAGTATCCCGATGTTGAGTTATTTGCACAGTGTTTTTTGAACATTGCTGGCTTTTTAATTTTGAATCACCTTACTTAAATAGAGAAAAATTTGAAAAGATTTTGATTTGCGAAAGGGGTCTAGTCATAATCTTGATAACTTGACTGTGTGAAAATAAATTTGCATTTTTAGTAGAATTGACTCGCTGCCCATTCAAATGAGTATGCGTTAAAGATAATAGGTGAAATAAAATAACTTAAAAGTATTGCAGATTATAATAATTATAAAAGGAATTGTGAAATGATGGCAATCACAAATCCTACAATTTGACATGTCTAATAACAATCCTGTAAATTACATAAAATATATAGCCTTGCCTTTTCAATTTGATGACAGGTTTCAAGACTTGTAAAAAAATCCTAACCTTTTTCTATATTTGTATTTATGAATTTTTAATTGGCTTCAGCCTGACATTCAAGTTAAGGAAATATTTTATTACATTTCTTTCCCCAATAAATCATATTAACATATTATTTTTAAGCACTTTGACTTATGGACTACTATTTTGAAGAATGAAGTTGATAGAGAAAACCTAAATTCCTGACAGGGGTATCTTGAGAACTGCAGGCTAATGTTAAATTATTCGTCTGAAGAAAATTAATGTTTGCTAATTTTTGTCAAGTTTTTATGTATAATAATCCAAATCCCACAAAGGTCTATAGTTATAAAATTACCATTGGTGACGGTCTTAAATTTTAATTTTGACAAAGTGAAGATATATCTGATTCTCTGTTGCATTTCAGTCTCAGATGCCTGCTGTGGAGGCTGGATTCAGTAAATTTGTATTTGTTAAATGTTTTTAAAATTAATATTTTAGTTTTTGTTTCAAAATACTGTACATTTTAATTCGTTTTAAATTTTTTTTACCATGAAACATTTATTGATTTGAAATTATATTGTAATCATACCCATTACGCATGCCTCTACAGTTGACATTATATATTTATAGAAACTTTTTGAAGTGAAAACTTCTTTAGCAGCGTTGGGCACTTTTTGGTAGGGCAAATTCTTATGGGTTCGCGTCACCAACATGCTCTGACTGGCGCAATGTGCTTTTTGGATGGGTGAAATCTCGTACGTTCGGGTCACCGACATGCTTACAGCAGTATATCTGTAGCTATACTGCTGACGTTATAGTGCTGTGTTTATCTTATTAAGTGAAATTAAATGGATTTAGGGGAAAGTTCAATGGGTGAGTATACTGTATATTGTTGAAATAGTGTTTTAATACAGTTTTTTATATTATTTTGTTTTAAAATATAAAATAGCAATTAAACCCTTCCGGTTTTGAATTTGAATAAGTTGCAGAATTATTTTTTCGGCGGAAATCTTTTGGCTATTGCTTTTAGCACTGATTGAAAACCGTCTTCGCCATTAACAGCTTGAGCTTGGCGCCATATAAATTCGATAAGGTATGGGAGTCAAGATGATGACGGGCTGTTCCTCTCTGTTTTTTGTTGCGCCATTTGGCTGAGCCCCACAAGCGCTCTACATGTTGTGTGTGAACGCCCGTGTCGGGATCCACAAAGTTATATTTGTGATTAACAGTTCCATGCAGAAATCCAGCATTTTCCAACTCACTTGTCTTGTATCCTTTCCACCAATCCGAATAAATAATGCTTCCTTCCTTGATATTTTCGCAAATTTTTTCCATGACGGTAACGGCGCTTCTGTTAGGTACAGTAACCAAAAAAGTCTTTTTCGTTTCTCTGCAAATTCTGCCGAAAACCCATTGCTGTGGTAGTACACGCCCAGTGTTTTTTCTTTTTACAAATAAACTTTCGTCTATTTCCACAATAAGTCCTTTGTCACCTATTTGCTTTCTTTCTTTTTCATCCATTTCAAGGGCACATATCTCCCGCATGTAATTGTTCCAATCTATAACAGTTTTGTCAGCAACTCCTAGCTCTTCTGCACAAAATTTAATTGAGGTTAACTCTTTACACCAACAATAAATGAAGCGCACCGCTGTCACAAATGAAATTCGGCTACCTTCAAACCAATTTCCGGTTCTCACACCCAAGTGTTGATTGCACTCTTCTACGTTACATTTCCAGAAGATTTGCTTTCCAAAATACAGTTTCATTTTATGAGAATTTTTACAAGTACGTTCGTTCGGTATAAATCCAAATCCCTGTAACAATTCAACAGCGTCTTTTTCACTCACAGGCAGATCCCAAATACCCATAGTTAAAGTATTTCACAGCATTCAATCGAACCAGTAAGCAAAATAATTTCTTTACGAAAAACCACGTATAGCACGTAGGGTCGCCAAATTTGGCGAATTTTGGCCTGGTTGCTTTAATACGTAAGTGCCGAAAAGGGTATATTATTTAAAATTATTTTAAATCTTCATATTTATTCTGGCATTTGGAAATTTTGTATTATTTATTTTCTAATATCTAACTTCTGCAATGCATCGTACAATCCAAATTAGCATTTCATAGTGGCTTAGACGTTTTCTTACTATCGTGGTAAAACAGACTTCTAGTTGTTCAATCATATTTTTTTCGTGAATTTTGAAATTAAAATTTTATAAAATCTAATAATAATTCAAGATTAATGTGTTGAAGTTTAAACTATGGTTATTAATGCAAATAAACATCATAAAAGATCAACAAGTCATCAAGGGGATCTAACATTTGTATTGAAAAGGTTACAAAACAATACACTACAAACGGCACAAAAACTTTTCTAGAATTCATCTCCAATGAGAAAGGATTATCTATATTTTCATTCAATTGTCAAAGTTTGCATGCATATGCAGCTGACCTAAAAAATGATGATATCGTAAAAAAGTCAAATGTTCTGCCTTTGTCAGAAATTCGTATGAAAAACGAAGAACCACTTGATATTCCGAATTTCAACCTTGTTGTAAGTTATGAAAGACCCGAAGTTCCAGCAGCAGGCGTAGCTATTTATCACAATTACGCAAGATACGTCACACTTCATTACTTCACATATGGACATACATAGTAAATTCACAGGAAGCATTGGTGTTATAGTTTCTGATATAGGCCAAATATGCGTTGCTCGTTGCGATTCCGAGAATGGGGAATACATATTAATGGTTGCCGTTTATATTTCGCCTGGAAAATCTATGAGACAGATACAAAGAAAAATTTCGAAAATTTGATGATTTATACAAAAGAAGCTTCTGAAATACTCGAAAAAAGGTTTGGTTAAAAATATAATGTGCCGGTGATTTTAAGTGGAGACTTCAATATTAACTTCACAGATGATAAAAACCTACCACTAATTGAATTTCTAAATGAAACACTTTAAATATGTCCAGTGATTGAAAACTCAGTACTACAAAATGTAAAACGACGATCGATGCAGTTTTTACACGATACTTAGATAAATTTGAATCAAACATTTTCCTTTCTTACTTTAGTTACCATAAGCCTATTGTATCTTTTTTAGAACAAAATGAAATAATTGAAAGTACAAAAAGTCTAAGTATTGTTGAAATTAATGATGCAAACAATTAAAATAATGTTAAAAATCAAGTACATTGAAATTTAAGTAAATACAAATACTATCCATAAATAATGTGATTGTATATTAATTGTTATTTCAATTGAATTGTATTTATATTTTGTCATGATCTTGTACAGCCCATAATATATTTGAATAATAAAAAACCATATAAACATGCATGTAATTGTTGCTCGGAGTGTCAATAGATGTGAAAACCAGATTGAAGTTGATAATTTTAATTCAAACATTATGAAATTTCAAATTTTAATACCAAAAGTGCGTAAGTTTTCACTTCTATCGGCAGTCTCTATAACTGCCAT
Source organism: Trichonephila clavata (assembly GCA_019973975.1). Taxonomy (NCBI): domain Eukaryota; kingdom Metazoa; phylum Arthropoda; class Arachnida; order Araneae; family Nephilidae; genus Trichonephila; species Trichonephila clavata. Next base: position 12,733 of record BMAO01015189.1, on the reverse strand, counting down.
ATTTTTTTTTAAATCTATTTTCTAATAATTTTAGTTTTGAATGTTGCAGAGTATAAGCCTCATACTTCCCAATGTTCTTAAAATATCTTTATCCTGTAGTTTTTAGAAAAAGATATGAAAATGCATTGCCTTTGTTCTTAATGCAATTTGTTTTTTCAGTTGCGGTCTGTTTCAGATTTCAACTGCTTGAAAGGTCTAGAAATTACAGATTTGATTCTTGATGGTAATCCTCTGTGTGATGATTTCAAGGATAAAACTACATATATTAGGTAAACCTACATTGTCTCCAGTTTCAAAATGAACTATTATTCAAATTTACTTTTTTGATATGGTTTATTTATAAGATAGAAATCTTACTTTATAATGTAAATATTTTTTAAACATTTAAAAGTTTGTTTTAATACAAGTTCTTTTTGTGTTCATATTTTTTTAATAAATTATATACTTGAAGAATTTTTCAATTGGTGGGAGAATTCTCATGTTAAAATCCAAGTGAATTAGGTGTTTTATACAATAAGTATATAATTTTAAATTTTGTTTTTTTGACATAAAAAATTTACTGTTCTTGCTATTCTACATATTGAGTATAAAAATTAAGTACCCTCTTAAAAATTGTAAGCTTGTTTCAATATTTTGGTTAATAATATACCTTGAACATATTCAATTTTTCAATCTTAAATTAAAATTGATTCATAATTTTAAACTAAAGTATATATAAATTTTTGCATATTACTTTTCATAATAAAATGTAAAAATATTTATTTTAATCTAATATTGATGTTTAACATTTTAAAGTAATTTTGTTTTTGTCATGCTTACTTAAGTAATTAATACTTAAGAGAACTTTATGCAACTAGGTTATTTATTATTGCCCTTTTTTGAAGTGTTTCACTTAAATAAGAAATATCTTCTAGGTTTATTTTCAGAGGAATCCATTGATTAAGGATATTTGATGCTGAAAGTCTGATGTGATGGTGTTTCTATATTTTGCACTCATGCTGTGTGTTTCATAAATTTTAAAAGAATTTATTTTTAAACAATATTTTGCTTTGTGTGTATAGTAATAGACTTGCATTGAAAGCTTCTCTGTGTGTAAAAGGGAAAAATGGCTCTTGCAGAATTTTCTCTTGTTCAACTATTTAATGTGGAAGATTTTCAATAATTTTGCATCTGGTTTAAAAGAATTAAATTTGATTTTCTTTTTCCTTAGTTGCATTTAATTTTGTTTTGAAAATTTTAAGCTCTTTATTTGCAGTGTTATTTATTGGATACTCAGATATTCAAATTTGCTTCTTTTTTTCCTGTTTGTAGTGCTGTTCGAGATCGATTTCCAAAGCTGATTAACTTGGTAGGTAGTAATTTTTGTTCACATATTGTGTATTCCACATAATAGACTAAGCTATTATGTGAGAAAAATGAGAATGTTTTTACATTTTTCTTTCTTTTTATTTTAAAGAATATAGTTTGTGTGTGTGTTGGTTAAACTGTTGTATTTATTTCCCCTTATTCAAAAAAAGTATTAACTTTTTGTAATTTTTTTCAAAATTTCCTGCCATTTTATTAAATGAGCTTTTTATTGTTATTTTTTAAAAACTTGTAATTTTTTTTTTTTTTTATTATTAATTAAAGTTTTCTGTTCCAGGATGGTCATAGCTTACCAGCTCCAATTGGTTTCGATTTGGGCCCTGAAACATTTCCTGTATCTAAGGTAATGTATCAAAATTATTTTTAAATAATGTGCAAATTTTATGTATATGTGCTAATTTTCTTAATTCTACTTTTCAGAAAAGCTTTTTGGCTGCAGATGATGTCAAAGATTTAGTTATTCAGTTCTTGGATCAGTATGTATTGTCTACATGTGTTTGCTAATTTTTCCAGATTTTACTATATTAAATATCTTTTTTTAATCTGCTGCATTATTTTAAACTTAATTTTATGTTTATTTTGCAGGTATTATACTATATATGATTCAGGTGACCGTACAAAGTTATTAGATGCTTATCATGATCAGGTATATAAATTTCCTTAATTCAATATTTTTTGTTGTTTAGGCAGGTCTTTGTATGTTGAAAGTATTTGTATTGAGATACATCAGTCTTGTACTAATTTTCTTTCTTTTTGTCACCACACATCCTTTTTCATTGATTCTGTCATTAGAAATATATTGGAATGCTTATGAGATAGAATGCACAACAGCTGTGTACTATGTTTTATGGACTAAAATCTTGGAAATTGATGTTCATCAAGCTTTACACAAAATTTAGTATTGTAGTATTTTTCTTTTTTTTGGTGTGTGTCAAAAAAACATTTAAGTTGGCTTATGTTTTGTCATTGATTCAGTGACTGGCAACATTTTCAGGCATCTGTATCTGTATACCTATATAGAACAAAACATGTATTTCCAGCATTATTTGTATACATATCTGGAATTATATTTGGTCAAGATCTTTTGAGAGATATTTGTGTTGGAACGTGAATTAGCTACTTGAAACTTTAATTCTCTTTTAAAAAATATGCTATACATTTTATGTTAAAATTTTATTGTGTGGTAAATTTTCAGGATTTAAAAGCATTATTATTATTTTTTCCTTCAAATTTTTTATGAAAATCTTTTTCAATAAAACTCAATAATATTTTTTTAGGCAAATTTCTCTTTGTGCTTATCCAAGCATTCTCACAAGTAAGTTTTCTTTTGTTATTTGTTAAAAGTTTGATTTATTATAGAAATTTGTTAGATGGCATTAGCATTGAAAATTTTCTCTTATAGGAGTAGTAATGGTACATTAGCTTCATATAATCTTGATAACAGAAATCTTCTTAAAGTAAATGATTATGGTAAGTTATTTTTATGAATAATTGTACTTTGTTCTTTTCATATCATGTATATTTTTAGTGTTTTTACCTTTTGTGTACAAGAAAAATGTTTCTCATTTGAATCATGTGTGTAATGACTATATTAAAGAATTAAATACAAAGATCAAAACACACACCATTTTTTTGTTAAAAATAAATCTTTTATTGCTGATAAAAACAAATGATCAGTAAATTATCAGATATATGATTGTGGTTATGTACTTTAAATCAATTCTGATCAGAATATAAATGTGAGTTTTGATTTTATTTTAACTTGTCTATCTAAATAATTGAATTAGAAAGTAATTCACATATTAAAGGTTAACGATTTAAATGTTCGTTTAATTTAACTGTTGTGAATATGGTTAATTTTAACAGAATCTTCCATCTGATCTAAAGAATTATATTTATTAATGAAAATGTAAATATGGCACACCAGTCTTGGGGATCAGTGTTGGCAGTGGTTCACCTGGTGGTTATTGATATTTGGGACTTGTGCAAATTGTGAATAGTTTAAAGTTCTTGTATACTTTTGGTAAAATTGCAGTTTATATGCATATTTCTCATTTGAGAATCGGAGAGAATAATTCTTTAAAAGAATTTGAATTAAGAAACTTTAAAATCCCTTTCCCCTATATAAGAACAAATTCTAGTTATAATATTAAATGTCATAATAGAAAAATAATTTCATGAACTTTGATACAAAACATCCTGGTTTCAATGCTCAGAATAAGTTTTAATTTTGCTGAATTACTTTTTTTCTGTTAAGAATTATGTAATATTTCCTTCTGCTATATCATTTTGAGGATTTCTGCCATACCATGGATAATTTTTCTTATTATTTTCTAGGTCAAAGGTTTAAGCTGCTGAAACAGGGGAAATTAAGTATTGTGAATGCTCTTTCAGAACTCCCACAAACAATGCATGATCCTACATCATTTAGTGTTGATATATTCCATATATCGGTTAGTAAATTTTATTTCATTTTTCATTTGAGCTAGTTAAATAGTAATTGTGCTTTATTTTATAAGGTAAAATCTCATTTCAAAAAAGGTTTAAAGTATTTGTCTTAAAATGTTTCTTTATAAGAAATATTTATTCTTCTGAATTTCCCTTGTATGAAAATGGTTGTACAAGTTAAATTATATTTTTAATTGTTTGAATTTTTAAATTAAGGGGTTATCAACTTTTAATTTTTATCATTAATTTTTAGTTGTAATTTCTAATGAATATTTTGTAAATATTTATTTATTAAACAATTGTGTGTATGTGTAATATCATACAACAGTTAAAAATTTGTATATTTTATTTTTCAGTAAAAAGCATAATTTTTCCTTAATTTATATAGTTACATTTGAATAATTAGCTATTATCTTGGTTTTCTGTGTGTTTATTATATATGTGCTATTTTTATTTCAGCCTGGCCTGATGAGTTTTTCAGTTGTTGGAGTTTTCAAAGAAGGTAATGTGATAAAACGTTTGTAAATTTGAATTAGTATGATAGATTGTATTACTTTATTTTTATGTGCTAACTAAATTTTAATTCTTTATATTTGTAGTTGGTGCAGATATTAATAATGCCACATTGAAGACATTTAGTCGAACATATGTTGTAGTTGCACAAGGACAGGGGTAAGTAAAAAGCTATTTACTTTTTCAAATTTTCCATGACTATAATGATATACTCATTTTATTTTTGCTTTCAGATTTGTAATCACAAATGAAACATTATTCATTGCACATGCAAGTCAAGATCAACAGTCTAAAGTAAGAAAAATCTCCTTTTTTAAGGTGTATTAACATTTATTATAAAGGTTTAATAAAACATTGCATTTTTCTGTTTTTAATCAAAATTAAATGTGTGTGCTTAATAAAACTTGTGTTGTAATTGTTTAGGCTTTCAAAGTACCTGCTCCAACTCCATCACCTAGTCCTGCTCCATCTACTGAAGAAAAAAGTGCTAATGAAAAACAGTTGTTAGTGATAGAACTTTCAAAGCAAACTGGGATGAATCTGGAGTTTTCAACGAAGTATGTGAAATATTATATTCTGCAATGTATATGTTTTTTGTACCTTATAGTTTAACTAGAAAATGTAAAGTTGCATCATATGTTTTTCCATATATCATAATAATCATATTTAATTAAATCAATGCAATTAATGGTATAATATAAACTTTGATGGTATCTTAAGTATTTCTAAAATAATTATTGAATTGTATTTTAACTTTCAAATAATCAAAGTGTCACAATTTGGTTTATCTTGTGATCATAATTTAACATATCAGACATTTGCTAAAGGTTAGGCTAATTACGAAATGTCTTCAGTTAGCAATTAACATTTCAAAAGTAAATTGCAATTTTTAATTAAGATAACACAAGGGTTTGGTTCAAAAATAATTGGTTATGAAGAAAGCAGATTTGATGTATTGTCCAATTAATAGAAAAATTAAAATTGTTTAATAGCAGCTTACTTGGGTAATCATTATTTTATGCTTTTTCCTACTATATTAACTTTTAAAATCTTAACAGTACTTGTATAAAAATGTGCCTTAAAAAAATCCGGTGTTGTAAAGTAGAATATATATGTATATATTGTCTATCTTCTTTGTAATTAACCCTCTGTGGTCCCAGGAAAAGTTCATTTTCTTGAAATTGATTTTTGTCATTTGATTGAAGGTAGTTTTGTTTAAATAAAAATATTGTGATTACATGCTGTTTACTAATATCTATATAGAAGGGAGTGAAATTCATAATGTTTGATTGAATACATTTTGAATTTAAGTAAAGTTAACCAATTTGTGTTTAATAACTAAAAAAGATTCTACATTTTCCATGAGAAAATTAGTATCAATGTTTGCAGCTACTTTAACTTCAGACATTGGTGATGCTGTCATTTAATTTTCTTCTGGGGGTAAGGTATAATTTTTGTCGATTGCATAATTTTTTTTTATTTTACTTTAGATATATCATTCCCTGAAAATTTCACAGTGCCAATTTTGCTTGGTGCATTTTAAAATGTTGGTTCCATTTCTATTTTTAAAAAAATTAACACCATACTTTTCTAGAAACTTGGTGATTGATCAGTTCACATTGCTGTTTCATTCATGCCTCAAATATATTCCTTGAAAGATCCACATGCATAAATCTTTTTTAATTTCTCTCCTTCAATGAAATTATTGCTTCCTAAAGTTATCATGAATTTATAACTTTTAAAGTATACTGAATCGACTGATTTGTGTAGTTGGATTTGAGGCTGGAATTAGTAACCTGATCCATTGGTTGTAGTACTATATTGGGAGTACAAAAGAGCCTAATGAAGGTGGGTTGTGCAATTATTGATTGGGGGAACACAATTTTGTGTTTTATTTTCTCCAATTAGCAACCCCATTGATTGTAACAAGTTTCAATTGTGATACATATATTTTCTATCATTGAGAAAAGGGACAATTAAATTTATTTTTCCGTAGGTAAAGTATTGGATATTTTTACTTTCCCATTGACAGTTTTTAAATATTTTTTGAAAGAAAGAGACAAAATTGTGTACTGTTATTCAAATTTTAAAAAAATGTTAAAATCAATTTTGCTTCTTTATCATTGTTTTGATGTTTGTTAACTTTTTCCATAAAAAGGAAGTGCTAATTTTATTTTTTGTTATCCTGAGTAACATTTATTTTATGAATGATTATTGCAATTGTATGTTTAACTGCTTATCTTTTTCTCTCATAATAGATGCCTTGAAGAAAATGACTGGGATCCTCAGAGAGCTTTTGCTGTATTTTTAAAATTCCAGACTGAAGGAAAATTACCACCTGAAGCTTTCATTACCATTTAGAAGTTGGAATTCTCACTGGTGTGTAACTGAAATTAGAAATGTTGTCAATATTATTTAAACATTCAAGATTAATGAAACTAAATGAGTACATGAAAATACTCCTTATTACTTGTTTGTTTATACCAAATACTTGGGGCATCATCAAATATTTCAAGGATTTTATAGGACTATGTAAATTTCCTGTTCTCCATCTGAAAGCATCAGTCTTGAATGATAATCAAGCTTATTTACCACTGGTACTGTAGTAGAACACTGTGGCTATTTTTTTCATGAAAAATTTGCTTTAAATTTTTAATATTTTGTGACTTTTTAAAAAAAATTTGTGCAAGGTCTTAAGTTTAATTATATTCATACAGTTTTATGTATAAAATATAATGGAATAATAATAAGAATAAATGTTAAACTGTGTAAAAGTTTTGATATAATAATTTTTTGTAGTATTTTGAAAAATTATAGAATACTTAAAATATTGAAACAAAAAAGAAGATAGAAAAAGAAATTGAGTTACTGTTTAGTCATTGTATTTTGTATACAATTATTAAACTAAGTAAAATATATTTTAAACTTTAAAATAATTAGAAAAAAAAGTTTTTGACAGAAATATTTTTTTAATTTAATAAATATTTATTTTCATAATTTATATTCATATTTTTTTTTGCACCGAATATAAGAATTAGAATATAATAATGATTATATGAAAGTTAAAGTAATAGTTTTCATTATATGGTATAATGGAAATTTTAGGAGTTCATAGCTTTCAACTTTTTAAATCCATATTTCACTGCCATCTTTTAAAAAGAAATTGAGTTTTCAAAAATATAATCAGAATATTGATATTTTTTTAATTTTCTATGATTTAATTAAGTGTCAAGTTTTGAAGAATTTAAATCCCAGAATTATTTTGATTTACTTTTTCTAAGAAGGCAGTGAAATATGGATTTTTATTAGTACTTTTCTGTTTCGAGGGTGGGTGGGGCAGGACAATGGTTAAATTTTTTTTATTTTCCAAATTAAACACCAAGCACAATATAAGGTAATAACCTCCAGATTCAATTCTTAAATTATTATTTTATCGAGGAGACATGAACTTTTTAATTGCTACCAACATTGAAAAAATAAGGTTAGTTTTTATATATATATAATCAACTGGAGATTTTCTGTGTTGCATTTTGATAGCCCTCCAAAACAGAAAAGTACCTTTTATCCCTCTCTTTATATTTTTTTTTTATTAAACTTTAGGGATAATATATAAGGAAAAGAGTATCAGCATCTTTTGTATTTTTTAAACTTATTTCCATTATTCTTTATAATTATTTGTAAAGCTTTATTTTTGAGAAATGTCTGCATTTCATTTGTATTTGTTACATGTTAAGAAAGATATAAATATTTTTATATTGAACTAAATATTTTCAAAAGTTCTATAAATGTTTGCAAATAATTATGCAGTGTATTTAAATTGCTTTTATCTTAAAAGATTGTATTGATATACTTTTTCAACTGGTCCTTTTTGAATAATTTATTGAATAAAATTTGCAAGTTAATATTTTACATTTTAAAGAAATTTTGAATGATTGTGGATATGTCTGTTTGAAGAAAAATGAACATAATCCTTAAAGATTTATATAAAATTAAGAATAATTGGTAAAAAAATAAACAAAGGGAAAGAAGGGACTATATAAAGGTCATTGGAGACAGCAGTCAAAAAATATGCCTTGCAACTTCCAACAGGTTTTTATCAGCTTCATTTGCAAGCTCAGATGAAGATGAGTTTTTCACATTTGTGAAAAACAATACTCTGTGGCATCCAGATGATCAGAAGAAAAGAAGACTGCACAAGAAGTTTTATCTTTGTATAATGCCTGAGGAATTTTAGTAGAATGTATAAGGCAAGGTTAAAACTGACTGCATAAAGGCAACACGTGTGTGTGTGGCTTGGTTGATGAAAACTCATTTGACACCTCCATAATGACCTTTAAATTATAAACTACATAGTAAGAAAAATCAGGGGAACAAGAACTGTCAATGCAAAAATAATTAATTTTATGCTCATTTTTCTTGAAATGCAAGGAAGTGGAATGAATGTATAAGTGAATGAATGTAAAATAAAAATTTGAATTTAAAAAAATTAAGTGAAGAGGAAATATTTAAACTTTTGAAGTAACTTAGTTTTAAAACATTTCCCTCAAACAAAATGAAAATTTTACTAGTATAGATGTTGACATTTTTAGAATTCTTATTTGTATGTATAAAATTTTGATATGCATTTAAAAATAATTAACATAGCCATTGTTTTTAAAATGGGTTAATGCTTGGATATTATCTATTTTGTAATCTTTTGTAAACCAAATGTAATATGCAAATTGAAAATATATATATATATTTTGGCAGTGTAGTCACACACACATTTTTGCTAATAATGAACTTATTTTATAATTTTTGTAATTAAAAGTAATTTTCTCATTTTAAAATTAGTGGCTGTGGAACTATTTGTGTATATATATGTCATTCACTTTAAAATGATTATTGCTAACCAAGTTTAATTTTGACTTTTCAAACCTATCATGTGAAAACAATTTTAAATTTTGTGGTGTTTATAATATTTTGAAGATATATCTGCATACATATATGTTTTGTTTTCACACACCCACATTGTTGTGATTCTCAGTGTGAAAAGAGTTATGTTAATAAAATTGGTGCAAAGCACATTTTGTACATATATTGAAATGCGTTTAAAAAGAAATTGCTTATATTTTATAATATTCTTATTTTGCTAAGATGCTGATGTTTCTTTTCGTATAAAACAAGTGAAAGCTATGAATAAATAAAAATTCCATTCATCTCTATAATTTTTTTAACTGAAATTTTTAAATAATGAATGTCATAACGGAATCTTTTAACTACTATTTTATTTTCAAGCAAATTAAAGTTCACAAATATTATAAAAAGTTTATTTAATTTTGCCACAAAGTTCTACTGTTGTTTTAAGTACCATTGTAAACTTGTTGTTATTCTGTGTCATTTAAATGTATATATGTTTATTTTTTTTACAAAAATTGTTAAGAAGCATTTAATTCAATGCTATGTGCAAAAGGTTGTACATATTAATTATTGGAAGCTTCAGCTTTGTAAACTTCCCTTGACTCTTTTAAATAAATGGATCTCCTTTATGTTTTGTTGTTTAAAATGTATATTTTAAAATACACTAAAATTCATCATTAACATAGTCTGTTTAATAGATGAGACAGTGATTTAAAACCTTTCTAAATCATTACTTAAGATATATCCATATGACACTTTCTAATTTTGTAGGCTCATTATAGTGATAAATAAAAATGTCGAATTGTTAGATTTATTTGTTTTACTATTTATTCATGGTTGTTTTTTATGAGTAAATATAACTTCAAGAATCACACAAACTTATTGATAACAATTAAAATTCTTTGAAAAGAATTAGACATTCTGTGCATACTTAGGCTAATTTCATTCAACCCTGTAATCATGTTTCATAAATCCTTATCCACACCCCACAATTCTTGCCTCAAGAACTACTATATAATTTTATACAAAGTATAAACAGGAAGTTTCATGCAATCATTGTAGTTAGGGGACATCATATCTGACTGGTTTGTTTTTCCTTGTGGTTTTTTCTACATTGAAGCCTTTTTCCACTTTGTTCAATACTGTATCTGTGTAATTCATTTTTTGGCTACTATGGATTCAGTTATCTTTGAGTGCTGCTTAAGAATTACTACATGATTTGAAAAGTTATATAGGTTTTGCACACAGGTGTAGTAAAATACAAATAAGTAATGTGTTTGTACCAAAGATGCCTTTATAAAAAATTAGAGCAAAATTATGTAACTCAACTTTAAGATTATATCTGTAAAAAAAAAAAAGTATGCAGATATAGAAGTTAACAATGAAGTTACAAGTTGATGTCAAAACTACGATTAAACAAGAACAATTAAGTACATGAATGCTTTTTTAAAAACTATAGACAGAATATGTTTGTGGGCATGTCACAAAGTTTAAAGATAAAGAAGCAGCTACTTTTTTGATACCAAGTTTATTAAATGACATAAGCAACCCATAATTATATTATTTTAATTTCATTAAATATAGGTAAAAATTCCCCTTTTTTTCCCCTAAACATTTCTGCGAAATAATTTGCCATAAATGAAACTATTTAATAGATATCCCAAACGTTTTTAAAATTCATCCATTTATAAACAAAGTCGACTAGAAAGAACTTTAACTTAATAGTAATGAGCTCTGTTTTTCTCATGTTGTAGATATAAAACAATAGTAGAACGAAAGCGAGAAAAAAGTTTATGCTTATCATTCCACGATAGAAGAGATAATTTCGAATTTTGTAATGTTATTTCAGGGAATTAGTTTGGTGAATAAAAAACAAGGGGATATTAGTATTTATCCATTATTAATAACATTTTCATTTTGTGTATTGTGTTAAATGGTCTCATTTTTACTAATTTTTTTCCTATTAGATTTTTGTAGTGCTTATTTGTTTTTTACTAATACCGTTGGTTTGCCAACCCGCATGTTTTCCGTGTGCGGCGTCTCTTAAGAAGGAAAATGGGGTCCTGGAGATACCTTTTGTTTTCTATTTGGCCCACGCTTCGATGTAGACGGGAGGCAGAGTGAGACCGCTCTTGTCAATCGGCTGGTGATAAGTCTCTTCAGAGACATTGCTGTAGGGCTAGTGCTGCAGATAAGGGGTATCGGGTTTACCTATTGGATCCTCACCTTAAAACTGCAGTGCTATATTCTGGATGTACTCTAGGTACGCGCCGTGCTGTGCAAACAAAGTCCATGCTTTTCATGAAAACTTTTCAGTGTTCAACCGTGAGAATAAGTCCACACAAAACACTCAACTCCTGTCGAGGTGTCATTTCTGAAACTGACCTTTGGTGTACACTTCTAAAGTAGAAATCCTCGAGGGATTCTCTGATCAAGGTTAATTTAGGTCAGGAGAATCACAATTAAAAAAGATGCTACAATTTTTCCGATTGAAACTTTTAACATTCAAAATAGCCCCAAACTACCAAATACAATAAAAGCTGGTTACTTAAACTGTAAAATCTGTCCATACGTTCCGAATCCTTTCCTCTGTTTCAAGTGTCAGAGATTGACATTCACGGGCAATTGTGCTCTGGATGTGCATCTGTTACACATTCTTCGACACAATTACAGTCTGAAGCAGAAATGCATTAATTGTTCTTAGCCTCAGGGCCACTTTTCCGCTTAGGCAAGCTAGGCACACGCCTAGATGTCAGAAAAATGGAGGAAGAGAAAAATTTAAAATTACTGCGAAATGCACCCTCGCTGAGTGAGTCATGATAGAAGCATATCTGTCCTTCAGAGAGAAAAGGCTGAAATGAGATCTATTATGGAAAAAGAAGAGTTTTAACAGTTTGATGTTGATATGCACTCAAAGTGATCTTACAATAGAAATCGATTACAGTGGTGTTATTAATGATTCTACAATGATCGAAGCTCTAAGGAATACAGTTGTAAAAATACAGTGGCAGAGAACAAGAATGTCTAAAAGTAAAAGATAGTAAAGCGATGAAAAAGGAGATAATTAACAGGTTGAAAATAGTTCATACAATAATGGTATTCTATACTGTAATTGCAGACGATTTCATTAATTTACTCTACTAATATTCAAAGGACCGTAAGGTGAAAAATTAATAAAAAGTGGTTAAACTATGCTACTATCCTTTCCTTACCACTGCCGTTTGCAAGCCCAGGCTACGGAGGGTCCATAGGTGGTGGATAATGGAAAGACTCAAAGAGCAAAATCAAATAAAGGAAAGAGTTTAGGGAAAATCCCTCCAGAACCAAAATTGGCAAGAACTGAAGGAAAGGGAAGGGGTAATAATTTGAAGTGCCTAGGGCGCCTGGAATATAAAAAACGATCCTGCACAGCCTCATACTGCCGATTCAAAACTATGCCCTCAATGGAAAACGGAAAAAGAAATCCAAACAATTAATACTAATTGAAATCTATCGTATGTAAAAGCAC